>JAGDQP010003692.1:0-48460 GCA_022664845.1 Lepisma saccharinum
ATATATATATATATATATATAAGATAAAAATATACAGTAGAACTCGGATATAACGACATCCAAGGGACTTGAAAGAGTGTTGTAAGAGAGGTGTAATTATAACCGATGTCGCTACAAAAGAGTTACACGGTAATTTGTGACCTCCACTGACTACTACAAATATGATGTACATAAGTGTAGTTGTTTTTGTACCTATAAAAAGAGGACAATTGGATTTATGAGACAATCTCAGTAGTATAAAGGTTAAGTTCTCATCACACCATTATAGGCCTTGGGTATACAAATGTCTACTATGGACTTAATATGTACAAGGAAACAAATTTGAATTATAAAAGAACATTCAGTAATTACGTATCCATGATTACAGGAAAGTTAGTGAGTCTGTTCAGTTGTTGCAATAATATAGTTACGTTTGAATAGAGTAAATAAACATAACGTACATGTGCTTCAGAATCACAATACACAGCTTTTATACGCTAGTACTCAAAGCTCTCAAAATGTTCCACGTACTTGATTTTTATTATAATTTTTAAAGTTTGTTTAAAAAAAGCTCCTGATTAACTGAACGATTTAAGTTCTCACTTTCGATGAGCGAACCCGGGTTGAATTTCCGGTGGGAGCTCAGATTTTCCTTGCAGGCCCATGGTCGTGAGGACAATTGAGAAGCTTGTTTCCAAAAGGTACTAAATCCATTTACTTTTTTTTTGTATTTTATATAATATACCAGATCCTGATTAGATTTTTCTTGCTGTCAGTTTCAACGAGAAAGGACTCTATCCAACTAAAATTAACTGTTTACAGTAACATTTTCTTCAATATCCATTCAGGAACTTGTACATTATAGATTTTTTTTTCAAGTAAAAATTGGCATCTTTTGCAAACAAGCTTCTCCACTGGGAAGCCACTTAAACAAGCAGCGACGTCCAGTCACGAAAGCCAGGAAAAGCAACACTGAGAGTCGTTGCATTAACTATACAACAGCCAACTGAGGAAAACATGGTGTTTACTGATTCTGTGGCTTGAAATTCCCTGAGTTTTCCATGTTTTTCATGATATTTTTCTTTTTTCAATTTCCCTGAGTTCTTAGTATTAGTGGAACATGTAAATAATAGGCAATGACACTATTTTTAATCCCACCACAACCCAATCCAAGCATCTTGTACATTATTGGTATTTCACAAGTGAGAAAAAAGATAATTTCTTTAAAATAGAGGATTTAAACACATTGAAAATATCCGGTCAGCGTTGGGAATCGAACCCACGATCTCTGCCTTGATCGGGCAGTGCTCCAACTAACTATTGACAGGTCCACCTCATAAATTCTAGATTTCCCTGAGTTTTCTACACTTATAAAATTCCCTGAGTATTCCAGGTTTTCCAGGGTGGTAGACACCGTGTAGACAGTAGATCTCATTCCTGGTATAAGGTACATTCATGTCGGAACATACAAAGATTTGGTCAACCATGAAGCTGAACTGCGAGAGCGATTTGATTCTTATTTAACTGTTCCTTTACAAGCTTATATTATATGCATGTTTCTCTCAGTAACAGAAAAGTGAATGCTCTCGCACTTCAATTTCTACTGACTTTCAGGAAGTAAATGTGACAAATGCGTCGATGCTATGCCGTCAAGCAAGTGACAGTTGCGTGTATTTACGAAGAAAACTAGTATATTGAAATTGCTGAAGGCGTCAGCATAGAACATGATGACGTCGAAGTTCATTTTTACAAGCCACCAGGATCACAACTTCCTTCAGAAACATTTTAAGGAAGCTTACACTCATTGAGCTTACAACAGCGACCAGTCGGTGTCACACTATCACTCTTCAGTTGTGACATGAAATCTCCCAACTTTTGTGGAACACCCTGTTTAAGTGGTAAGTAACCTAGTGTTGTTCTTGTATGTTTTGATTAACACCTTCGTGCGTCATTCATCCAGTGGCAATTAATTTATGATGTATACGCAGTAAACTCTCGTTTACTTGTAGTTCTGCATATGTTTATTTGTAGGTGTGTATTAATAATAAATGTACTTATGATCAAATCTGAAACTCTTTAATTTTTATGGGTAGAAATTGTATATTTTTATCAGGTCCCCCACCGGACGAAGATGCACTTTTTGGGAGTTTCCTGAATGTTTAATAATTTCAAGAAGAAAAAAAAAAAAGGGGGGGGGAGATGGGAGCACGTCTAAGGGTTGAAATTTGGTGAATGAGAACATCTATATCAGAGCTCAACTTCCTGACCATTTGCAATTTTGCAAAAATCATCTGCTAAAATCGGAACTTTTAACGTCAATAGTTTACTTTTTCAAACTTAAATTTCACCCTTGTAGCTTACTATTTGCTGAACACACTGTTTTTTGTTCCACATCGATAGAACAATTAGGGCTGAGATAATCTGATTCCGTAATCCCTTATGTCACCACAAAATGACGCATCTTCGAAATCAAATATGAAAATAAAATAACTACAACCAAAATTAAAATAATGATTGTTTTGAACTAGAAACATTGTAAAGTAACTGCACAGAAAAAAAAAATTGTCGAAGTTTCACCGGGTGATTGTCGGAATGGTATCTTAACTAAGGCCCTGGTTGATACCTTCACAATATCTTACCTAACCCATCCCGGGCTGAGCCATAGGTGCCGAAAATAAATAAATAAAAACAATCGTGACTTGCAAAACCATCTCGTTCTGTTCTTTGATTGTGCTGTGACTGTCCACTGATTACATCAAATCCCCATTTGGACCAAAAGATCGAAGATTAAATAATTTCCATTGATATGTGCCAATACTCATTCTTGTACTTGTATCGGTGGCAGTGTGGTCCATTACATCTTGAATTTCAGCACATTTCTCCGATGAAAAGCATTTTGTGGATAGAATGAATTCTTGGGAACCTCTTCTAGGAAATTTCTGTTCCTGTTTTATTTATTAAGGGTCAGTTCTACAATCGACCGGTAAACTTCTAGTCAGCGCTAAGTTGAGGCCAAGTCTGATTTTGGCCAATGAGAGTGCGCAAAATGAGAGTTGTCCTCAACTTAGCGCTGACTAGTTTAGTGGTCGATTGTAAAACTGACCCTAAATGGTTTAACAAGAAGGTCTTTCTCTCTTTCACCCTGAATGTTGTTGTATCCTGCACAACGTCGCCGTGATAATTCAGAGGATGAGTATGTGCCAGATCTTGTTGATGATTCAAAGACGTAGAGAGCCTCAGAGCATTGAAACTGAAGAGAACACGGAGAAAGAACAATTTTCTGCTGATGAAGGAGGTCAAAATAGTAATACGGTAGGCAGTGGCGAACCTAAGACGTCCGTGAGCGGTGGACGCAAGTCTGAAAAGTAGATGAGGGACGTTTTCTTTATTTTCCTACTAAATGAAATTTTTTAGTATAAATCTATCATATTTCCCTGCTAGTATTATCATCGAATATGAATCCGGTATACCCAAAATGACATTTCTTGCAAACTTGATTTGTCCGCAAATAAATCGAAGCTTTCTCTGAGGTAAACTGTTGAAATAATACTAGAAAATAAAAAATATTTTTCCTTTAGGGGAGGACGCACGTTCCCTCTTTGAATCCGCCACTGGCGGTATGGGTTTCGGGAGATATTTTACCGAGTAACATGGTAGAGATCAAATATGGGTGTGCGGACAGTACTGAAACAACATACTACGAGAGAAATCCGGCCCAGTTTGGGGAATAAAAGAGACTTTCAAACGCATATTTACAGACGAAATGTTACACGATTAGCCGTGAAACAAATAGAAAGGCTAACCAAGTATTTTTAAATTACAGTGCATACGTAATAAGGGAGCCGGCAGTATTGAAACCTTGTACAGAAGATTTCGATGCGTATCGTAGAATACTTATTGCCGCAAATGTGCGACACTCAAATTTTGAACACACCACGAAAATGTTTTCCACTGCATCGCGCTTCCCTTTCAATAAACAGATTTGAGCAAATAAGTAGATCCATTAGATCCGACAATGTAAACACACGAAACGAACGCTTGGAGCCAGATTAATCTGGAATAATAGCTGACATATTTACTATGCTGAATGCCAATTTGAAGTCAAATTATGAACCATCAGAACCCCTTCTAGTTGATGAACAACTATTTTCATACACAGATCACACATTATTTACTCAATATATGAAATCCAAATCAGCAACGTATGGAATAAATGTATTGTGGGTATGTGACTCCAGTAATTCTTACACCCTGACTGGGCAAATATGCACTGGGAAGACAATGCCAGAAAAAAGGGGTCAATCACGGAGAACGAGTTCTCGTTCAATATTACAAGGATTCCGGAAGAAATATTGCCACTGACATTTTTTATTTTCTTCAAAAGTTTGCTACTAGAACTAATCCTAATGTCATGGAATCTCTCCCTAGTGGGAACGCTAAAGCATTCATACATACGCAAAGGAATGTTGCCCTCTCCTTCCCGCCAAGGAATGGTATCTTTGTTCGCGTAATGTAAGATAACCGATCTAAAGATAATGTAAAAATGTGCTAATATGTTCGAAAAAATAATAAAGCAGTCTTACTTTAATCAACGATGACTGCCCATGTCCAATAACATTATCTTTTTGTGAAAGTATAAAACCCACAGAGTAATGAAGACTCTGAAATAGTACCCAAGTACATTAGGTCTAGATACATTATAACAAGCAAATTTTACTAGGAAACAATGGCAACTAGAATTTTCCTATTCATAAAAATCTGAACTTTAGAAATTAAGTAGATTACTTATAAAATATGTAGTAAATTCCTCGCTTGAGTCTATAAAAATGGAAGGGTTACTCGGGTACCGCAGTGTGGACTAGAAGTAGTAACATTTTTTAATAGGCAATACGTTCTTTGTAAAACAATCTTTTCAGATTTCACTTAGCGCAACACACACAAAAAGGTGAAATTAATGAATAACAGAACGCTGATACAAGATCTAGCAGCCATACTGCAGAAATTTGTACTCAAAATGCTGTGGGCTACCCAGTATGGGCATAAGGATTAAACTGCCGCTCCAGAGGGGTGGGGTGGGGGTGAGTGCGTGATTTTGTTTGTTTTTGCGCGCGGGTAAGTTAGTTAGTTTTGAAAGCTCTGTAATAATTGTATAACATTTTAATTAAATAATTGCGAAAGGAAATAGGAACACCTTACAAGGAAATACCAGTTTAGAAAAAAAACTGCAAATGGTTTCTTACATGATTTATGCGTTCTTCTTAAGGGTCAAGCAGATAGCTTTTTATTATTATTATTATTATTACTCAAGACCCAGACATGAACATACTGTAGAATGTGTTTGTAAGCGCATGTCGTCGTTCAAGAGATGAACTGGCGTAATTTTCTGTGTTAATGAAACTTGAACTTGACCTATAACTTGCTTAAGTTAACACAAAATTTACTTTGGAAGATATAAAATGAAATACAACGGTTGTGAAAATGCAGTTACGCCAGTTCGTTTCTTCAACACGATGTACGCCAGCTGCACAACAACCGTGCTACTTCAGCAATTGTGTATAGCTAACCTCATAGTCAAGGAAACAAGTACACAGATATCCATGAACATAATACGCGAAAGAAAACGAAAATATTTGTTAATAGACAAAGGCTAAATATTTCAAAAAATAACCCGGTCAATCTAGCCATAAAGCTATACAATAAGCTTCCCTTACAGATAAGAAATGTAATAAAAGTCGAAGAGTTAAAAAAAGCAGTAAAAAGAATGCTCATAAAATACTCTTTCTACTCATTGATGAATACTTGGAAAGTGATCAGCAAGTAATGTGTAAACGAGAGGTTATGTACACTATTATATACAATAAGATGTGTACTTTTATTTGTTCTTTTTTATGGTTGGTATTGTATAATTATAATTTTATTTCGGGCTCAATATGTAATATGTAAATTTCTGTGTATAGCTCTACTGTATATGAAGTTTTGTATTTTCCATTACTATATATAATTTGATGTGTACTTTTATTCGTTCTTTTTACGGTTGCCATTATATAATTATAATTGTGTTTAGGACCTAATATGTATTACAAAATTTTCTATATATAGCTCTACTGTATATGGAGCTTTTAATTATATATTTTGTGATTTCTGTAAATATCAATATATCTTCTAACGTGTCTTAACTGTACTCATTTGTACACAATATGATCTACAAGACAGAAATAAAGTATAAAGTAGGTGAGCAGTGTTCTTGTGTATATTTTGCTAAAACTGAATATTAATACGTTGGTATATTACCTATATACACATTATATATCAAGTGGGCTCTATGCATTTCGGACATTACCCGGACAGAGAAGCAGTGTAGCTTTGGAAATGTTAAGTCAGTCTCATGTTCAAAAACGCTACACAATTAGTCTTTTGGGTTTAAATCGAGTGAGTTCGGGCGAAACACATTACGTGCCTCATGATCGTGGAAATTTTAGGATAGCCACTGTTTGATATCATGAGCCGTGGGGGCAGGTGCGAGTCTTGTTCAAACACATGAGGTCGTCTATTGGTCACACCTTCTATCCATAGTTTAAAAAAACTGTTTTAGCACCTCAATGCAAGCAGAAGTAACAACGCGAAGACATTGCTGAAAGAAATGGGGTGGCATGACACATTCCTTGCCACTCATAGTTGAAACCATCCCCATTGCTGAAAACCTTATGTGCGTAGCCCACGGCTCTTGAATTTGAATTTAATTTTTAAGACCTTTAGGCAACTCAGGCTCAGGCCGGATGGATAATGATGGGATGATTGGTGGAGTGAAGAAAGTGGGAGGAAACAGAACCCCGAGAAAAGCCACGCACACGGTGTTTGTCCGCTATAAAGCTCACATGACACGAGTACGGTTTGAACTGACGACCCCCAGCGCCAGAGATATGTGCTCTAACCATTGAGCCACCGCGGTCCCATAACCCAGGGATCATCTGAAGGAACTGCACATAACAACCGGACATTTGGTGTTTACCACCTGGTCGTGACCAGTTTCTCTCAACAGAGAAAACAACAGAGCATTCGAAGTTCTTTTTGGTTGTTCACCTTGTTGAGTAACCTCTTTGCACGAAGCAGGGGAGTTTTCAGTGTTCTCACAAACATGAAATCTGTGGATGAGCTTTCAAGTTTTCTTGCTACCAGATCAATTTTTATTTTTATTTTTTTTACTGCTATACAGTTTCAACATGTAGTAAATAGTCATAAAATTACATCATCAAATCTAGATCAGTTTACATGCGAAAACATTTAACATTTAAGGTTGTTAAAAAAATGGGCACTTTAGTCATATTGTTATTAGCGTGCAAGAACCTGATGTGTTACAATTTCAGATTTTTTAGAAAATGAGCTTAAGTTTTCTTGCTACCAGCTTAATATTTTTTACTTCTTTCTGCCGTACAGTTTCAACATGTTGTAAATACAAAATTACATCCTCATGTCTAGATAAGTTTACATACGCCATGTCGCATATAACGAATTTTTAAAAACTGGACACTTTAGACATACAGTTATTAGCGTGCAAGAACTTGATATGATATGATGACACTACTCCAAACTTTCACCTCTCTCTTCGTCTTTCGGCTCCTCTGCTTCACTTTCTTCCTCTAAATTTGCTGGTAGATATTGACGTTTTTTTTTTTTACTTACAAGGATCTTCCTGCAAGTCCCCCCTCCATTTACAGAAAAATTGAAGTTTGTTTGAAAGATCTCGTCCTACAAACTGCGGAAGTACACAAATTAGGTGCCATCATCAAGGACATCAGGAATTACAGAGCTTGAACTCTTTGCGGACTCCATATATGATTTCTTGCCAACGTAATTTTTTAATAATATTTATTGTATTTTTGCATTTTATTAACTACTGACTCTCGTCGCTTTTTTCAATCCAGGCGGAATTCGAACTCGCATCCTCGTGAACCGCGTTCCAGAGCTTTTCTCCACACGCCTATCGAGATTGATTTTGCACAGACTTTTAGTGAGTTAATGATGTACTTGTGGTTATAATTGTCGCAAAATAATGAAGGAAGGCTCGTTTTGTTTTTAACAGTCGAAGGGAAAGCTGTGATGTAACCAAGGATGTTCTAATAGAGGACTGGTTTATAGCTATCTCATGCCCAGCGAGTGAAGCAAAAAAACGACCAAGGCGACGCACCTGATTGGTTAGCATACAACTATAGAGTTGGCAACCACCTTTGTTAGCCGCAACAATGAGTTCGATTGGAGTAAGGGGGATAACTGGGCGGGACTTAGCTGTGACGTTTGGCTTCATGTTCTTGAACTCTCAAATCCTCTCTTAGAATATCCTTGGATGTAACCCAATAAATAGAGGAAGAGGCGGGGCGGCAAAGTCCAATTTCGTGATTAAGTAAACAGGGATTGTTCTTTTCCTCTCACTAACAGTACAGGACATCGCTTGGACGTCCGTATCTTGTGCAAGTACGTCCATTTTATGTCCGTGGAAATACTGGACATGAGATGGACCAATTGACGTACAAAAAATGGATATTCCGACCTGGTATTGGATGTTTCGAAGACGGGCATAGTTTGATTTTTTATGTCGTCAAGAAGTGTGTCTGCAGGGTGTCCGAAGCAGGGATTCACGAGGTGCGCATACTATGATCAGCAACTTTATTTGCAACATTTTATACTTCGTGTGCATGTTCATCTTCTTTTACGACGATTCACAGACATTACTTATTTGAACTCGCCGATGAGCGAACAATTCGACGTTGCACGGTCCTCGAGAAATGTTGCAGCGTATTTGACAGGTCCTGTCCTACAGATCGCAAAAAGACACAAATCAGTTTCTATCGTCAACAACATAAGGAAATACAGACCGTGAAATGTTAACTCATCGGCGAGTTCAAAGAAAGTAATTTCCGTGAATCGTAAAAGATTATGAGGATGAACATGCACGCGAAGTATAAAACGTTGGAAACAACGTTGCTGGTCACAGTATGCGCGCCTCATGAATCCCTGCAGCTCACACTCCTTGTCTACGTCAAAAATTACATAATGTCAGTCTTCGGGATATGCAATTTCTAGACATGCTATGAATATCGGGACGGATATGCGTACACGAAGTCCTTCGGGACTTCCATTTTCTGTAATCAATTGTACGTCCATCGCATGTGCAGTACATTTACGGGCATAAAATGGACGTCCAATTGATGTCCTGTGGTGTTAGGGATGAAAAACAACAAACCCTGGTTCTTTTTAATTCACGAGATTGGACTTTGCCGCCTTCACCTTCTCTATTTATTCGGTTACCACACTTTATACTTCTTTCCCTTCAACTATTAGAAACAAAACAAGCCTTCCTACATTGTTTTGCGGCAATTATAACCAGAGATACAGATACTTATCAGAATAATGGAAACACCTGAACGAAAGTGCAACTTACCAGATTAATATGGTGTCGGGCCACCTTTCGCCTTCAGAACAGCCTTCATGCGACGTGGGATGGAGGCATAGAGGTCGTGAATGGTAGCAAGTGGAATATTACACCATTCCTCGTGCAGGGCATCGGCCAGTTCTGTGAGAGAGGATGGAGGTGGAAATCGTCGCCGGAGTCGTGTTTCCAAGATGGACCACAGATGTTCAATTATGTTGAAATCTGGGGATTGGGCGGGCCAGGGGAGGTGTTGAACTTCATCCCGATGTTCCTCAAACCACGCTGCAACAACTCCAGCTGTGTGAATGGGTGCATTATCATCCTGGGATATGGCGTCATTGTCCGGGAACAACATCCGGACCATAGGATGCAAGTGGTCTCCTAAAATTGCGACATAATCGTTGGCAGTGATGCGTCCGCGAAGTGTGACCACAGGACCCAATGAAAACCATGATATTGCGGCCCACAGCATCACCGTGCCGCCGCCATGTTTCACAGTTGGGCGGAGACACTGCAGATCATACGCTTCTTTGGGCGTTCTCCACACATAAACACGGCCCGTGGTTTGGAATAGGGTGAATGGTGACTCATCCGACCATACCACACGTTTCCAGTCGTCAACGGTCCAAGTTGCATGGTCGCGGCACCATTTGCGGCGTGCTAAAGCGTTCTGGTCCCTGATGAGAGGTTTGGCCCGTGCAACACGACCCCGTAAGTTCATGTCATGTAATTCGCGGCGGACTGTGATTGTCGAAACAGGTTGGGGGAGGTGCTGATTGAGTTCCTCCGTCACTTGCGCCGCAGTGGCACGACGGTTCCGCGTGACAATGCGCTTTAATACCCGGCGTGCCCTGTCACTGATGCTTTTCTTCCGCCCACTGTTCCGCTTCCCCGATGTGGTTTTCCCGTGTGTTGTGTAGGCCGTCATCACCTTCGACACTGTCCCTGGCGACACACCTAACACACTAGCCACTGCCGTCACACTCACTGCACATAACCGCGCACCAACAATTTGCCCTCTTTGAAACTCTGAGAGGTCTCCCATTTTACACTACCTCCGTCTGCTGCAACCACTGCACACTCCTGTTCCACGACGCCTGACGTAGTATGGAGACCGACCTAACACACCACCACCAGCAGTCCGGCGCTGCGGTCGCCACGACACCACTGCCAACCCATACATCTGACGTGTTGCCAACTACAGGTGTTTCCATTATTCTGATAAGCATCTGTACCTTCATCTACAAGATGTCAGCTTAAAATCGATCTTGATAGGCGTGTGTAGTAAGGCTCTCGGACGCTGTTCACGGCGGTGCGGATACGAATACAATAATAATAATAATAATAATAATTATTATTATTATATATATATATATTAATAATAATAATAAATCACAGCCATATTCAATCCACTAGTGGATGAGGCCTCTCCCCGAAGGGAGGAGTTGGTCTACTGCTCCCACGCTGACCACACGGGTTGGGAGAGGAGAGCCGAATATATATATATATATATATATATATATTATAAAAAAAAATAACGTTGGCAAAGAATTACATACATGGAGTCCGCAAAGAGTTCCAAGCTCTGTAACTCCTGATGTCCTTGACGATGGCACCTTAGAATTTGTGTATTTTTGCAGTTTGTACGACGAGATCTTTCAAATAAATTGCAACTTTTCTGTAAATGCGGCGGAACTTGCGCGAAGTCCCTTGTCAGTTTCTTAGGTATGGGTACAGCCCTTTGTATACCTTCGTAAACTTTATTTTTAAATGGGTCAGTCTAGTAACTTTGGACTTCGGCCCGTCACGATTCGCCTTTATATGTTAAATTCCACACCCATGCCGAGACCTTCGAGCTCGGTCACCCGATCGGCTGTATGCCTTCGTAGTAGTATGGCAAAATTCAAATGGAATGTACTTACACAGCTTTCTCAAATCTTTGCTGCTGAAAACTTCCTCCTTTCCGCGCACAACGCATTCGGAATATTTCTTGATTCAAGCCTCAAGATACTGACTTCTAGCCAATTAGCTATGTTAATGTATGAAGGCATTTCTATAACTCCATTTCGGCAGTTCAAAACCATAAATATTTTTTTTTTATATTTGGGGCAAATCGGGTGAAGAAATGTGTTCTAATGTAACTCTAAATCCGAAAAAATGTTTTATAGTGTAGGCTAAAGTCGGGTAAATTATAAAGTCAGGGACGGTATGTCAAATACGATGGCCAATTGCTTGCATATTGGCTAATGTAGCTAGAGGCACGCCAACGACTTAAAAAGTGCTTAAGTCTAATGGAGCAATGGAATGGAGAACAGCGTGCCTTTGCTATGAAAGCATTTTATAAAAACGGTGACAGTTACCTACACGCTCAGCGTGAATTTCGAAGGCATTACGGAATTGATCGTAGTCGTGCTGTTCCGTCACGTCATGCAATCAAGACTTGGGTTCGAAACTTCGAGTCTACTGGTTCTACGCTTAAGAAGAAAGGAGGCAGTGCAAAAGCAGTGTGGACACCAGAGAATATCGCGCGTGTGAGAGAGGCCTTTGAGCGAAGTCCACGTCGGTCTGCGTGACTCCATTCTGTGTCAATCGGACCGCAGAATACGGAGAATTCTACGCAATGATCTGAAGTTTTATCCCTATAAAATTCAAATCACCCATGCAATATATGTAGGTGACTATGGTAACAGGGTAAATTTCTGTGGAACTCTGCTGCAGTTAGTTGACGAAAGACCCAACTTTGTGCATAATTTACTGATGAGCGATGAGGCTCACTTTCATTTATCGGGATTTGTGAACAAGCAAAATTTCCGATGCTGGTCTTCCAACAACCCCAAAGAAGTTCATCAACGGCCACTACACAGTCCCATAGTAACAGTATGGAGCGCAATATCTTCGCTTGGAGTTATCGGCCCACATTTTTTGAAGATGAGAATGAAATGACTGTCACGAGACCACGTTACGTCCAAATGTCTGAAAACTTCCTTGCTCCTGCGCTTGCCCATCTGCCAGGTAACGACGAAATGTTTTTCCAACAAGATGGGGATACATGCCACACCGCACGTGCCCGAACCATGTTATCTCCAGATTAGGGGACATCCCATGCCCAACCAGATCACCTGATTTCTTTCTTTGGGGATATCCGAAATTCAAAGTCTTCAAAGTTCCTGCACCCCAAACCATTCCAGACCTGAAAAGTCGCATTCAGGGTCAAGTTGACGAATTGCCCTAGATATGCTACAATGAGTAATGGGTGACCTTAGCAAGAGACTTCATGAGTGTGTACAGCGAAATAGCGGGCAGATTTTTGGACAGTAACTTTTTTGGTGCAGCAGTTTTTTATTTTGTGCAACACTGTTTCTGTTGTGACAAATTCACAAATGGGTGACCTTAGCAAGAAACTTAAGACTACTCAGTGTGTACAGCGAAATGGCCGTCATCTGCAAGATTATCTTTTTGGACAGTCAGTTTCTTTGGTGCAACACGGTTTCCTGACCTAACTTCACTAATGGGTGTCATTAGCAAGAGGCATACTGAATGCCTACAGAATGATGGTGGTCATCTACCGGATGACAGTTTGGGCAATGATTTTTGTGCAACACTGTTTCTTTATTTTCTGCAACACTGCTTTCTGTTTCGTGACAAATTCACAAATAGGTGAATTTAGGAAGACTTTGACTACTGAGTGTGTACAGCGAAATGGCTGTCATCTGCAAGATTATCTTTTGTGGACAATAAGTTTTTTTTTTGTGCAACACTGTTTATTGTTTGGTGACTTACATTCATAAATAAGTAAATGCTTTCATGTCTAGTTTGTATTCCAACTTGTTACACCCAAATTAATTTAATAGTTTCTTCTTAATAACGTTTTTAAAATGCCGCACGCTGTATATAAAACTAAGGATAATAGAGTACTTACACGTGATAGTTCACGTAGTTGTTCCAGTAAATAGTCACTTAAAACACACACACAAATAAAATTGTTTTCGCGAATTTCGAACTATGTTCTTCATCTGGCTTGGAAAGAGAAAGAGAGATTACAAAAATTAGTTCAGTCAGAGAACGTGAGATTCCAGTATAGGAAACGCAGTCAGAGAACATGGGATTACAGCATAGAAAACGCAATCAGAGAACGTGGGATTACAGCATAGAAAACGCAATCAGAGAACGTGGGATTACAGCATAGAAAACGCAATGAAAAGAGAGCAGATTGTAAAATCAATCAGAAGTTAGTGATTACCGAGTCAAACAGACAAAGTGGAAGTCAATATAGGAAACGTTCAGGGTGAAAAAACAAATATATTGGAAGCTACATAGAAAACAAACGGAAGAGCCTGGAAATGAATGGGCAGCGGTGGAGGGGAAGTGTGGGTTTTGACGAAGGGAGGAGAAGGAAGTTACTGTAGAAGTTCCTTCGGGATATAGAATGAAGTGCCATCGGCTGTACTGACAGACAGAGTTGGAAACGTAATAAGGATGGAGCAGGTTTTACATCTTGCGCGGAAGAAGGCTTAGTATGGACTAAGATGTTTCTAAGACTGGGAGGATGCCAATCTCGGCTTGGTGGGAAAGACAGATCTGGTATCGGAGTTAGATTGGAGTATATGGAAGTGGGAACGCAGAATTTGTTTGATCTTTGTTAGTTTAGATTAAACTGAGTGTTTTAAGACCGGTGCTGGGAGTATGAGTAGGTTGGTTGTGTGGGGCTCCACGTCGGATCTGTTTGGTTACGAGGTTAAGTGGGTAGCCTTGGCTGACTAAAGATTCCTGGAGGCGTTGGTGATGGAATTCAGGCGTTGTCCTCTGAGGGCAAGAAAAGGTAAGTTTTTTTTTGGTGTGGTAAGGATGGGAACTTGAATAATGCAAGTATGCATTGGCTGGTTGGTTTTATATGAACGGAAGTGGGAAGGGTGTTGTTTTCCAAAGTTATCTCCACATCAAGGAATGGGACATTTTTGTCTGAGATGAACAATACGGAATTGGTTCAAGCTGTTCTAGGAACATATTGCGGCTGGCTTCACCATACGACCAAAAAACAAAGATGTCGTCTAAAAAATGGATACAAAGTAGTGGAATCAACAATTGGCATAACTGAGGGCCATTCTCGTACCAATGGCTGTGTCTCGGATTTGGAAGTAATCTTTGTTTTCGGACGTGAAGTTATTACACGTGAGAACTAGTTTGGCTAGATTCAGAAGGAAAGCTGTGGTTCCGATGTGAGGTTTAGGCCTCTGGTTGAGGAAGAATTCCAAAGTTGCGAAGCCATGGACACGAGGAATGCTGGTGTACAAGGCAAGGAAGTAACATCTATAGTAACAAGTAGTATGTCGGAAGGGAGAGGCGGAAATTTAGGAAAATGGTAGGTATCACGTATGTAAGCAGGCAGAGTTTGAACATGTAGTTGAAGCGGAAATATGTTCGGTAAGGGAACTATAGCTGGCCACAATGGTTCTGCCAGGGTTACCGTGTTTGTGAATCTTTGGTAGAATGATGTAAATGGCCGCCATTTTGTTGTTCTGTCTCTTCCTATTGTCAACTCGTGTGTTCAGTGAACTACATTATGGCTTAAAAGCTGAAATATATAGTGAATTATCTTCGTGATAAGTGTGAATTTGTGCACTACTTACATTAGAGAATACAAACACAGGCGTACACGAACATCACAAACACAATAAAAAAGCGGCAACGTTTCGGAGAAGCGTGTTCACATGACCGAGAAAATGGACAAAGGTGGTAAGGAGTAGCCATGTTGCCTACTGATGGTGGGTAACAGAGCGGTCAGGTTATGGAGGCGGGAAAATGACTAAAGGGGCCGGAGAACACATCAAATTAAGAAGTGCGAAGGTTACTAGGGGTAGGTGAGAGGCTTCCTAAAGGAATAAGAGGGTAAAGAATCAAAGGGAACGTGAAAATAATAACAATAAAGATGAGGATGATGCAGGTGGCAAAGGAGAAAAATTAAAGTGAAAATAGATACGGAAGGAGAGAATGGAACAGGAAAGCACCGAATAAGAAAACTGCACTGCAGGGCAGTTAAGGCCAAGCATGGTTGGCGGAGAGGATAGAGACGTACGTCTGCTTTCATCTCTTTCTAACTGTAGCGGGTGAGTCTGGGTTCCGAATTTTGAATACATATGAAGCAGCTCTGCGAAACAGGAATAATATAGTTAAAATCTTCCTTCTATGGGATGCGAACCGCGTCGCGAGCTTATGGACAGAAAGAGGGGAAAACTGTCATGACGCTGCATGCATGACCACAGGGGACTGAAGTTTGACAGTTTTCAACATAACTCTTATGTAAATACAAGCAAGGTAAACATATAAGAATCTCCTTTCTGTTTCATTTTCGGCGCCTATGAGCTACTATTAGATTTACTACTATTTTGTGAAATTTCATACAAACCACACATTAAAACCTTCTGCTATGAATTGTTAAAGACTATAAAAAGAGGATTTTGTCTCTGAAGGGAGAATAACAGCACTTCATCACAATTACAGACGTGCTGACATTGCTGAATTATAATTTATTTTGTGACCAATAATAGTGTAACAATAACTTTCTATAATGTCCATCACAAAACACAATGGTTAAGTTGATAATAACCGGAGTGAATACTGTTACTACGAAGCTGCCTCAGTGAGGGTTTTTGACAAACTAACGACGAAATATACGTAAAAAGTAGGGGAAATTGTTTGCGATAAAGGAAGTAAGCTGACTGTGGTGATAAACTTATTTTTCGATGTCTGACTTTCTTGAAACAAATTTCTAAAGTTGGAAATTTTCAGTCTGTAATTTAAATTTTTGAAAGATGCAGCCACTTTATGATTTGTCAAATGTGCTTACACAACCTTAATTAGCACACTTTAAATAGTTGCTTATAATTTTCTACACAAACGACCGGAGATTCACTACGAAGAAACTGTACAACTTAAGTATACCAAGTTCGATGCCTACAAAGTAGCTGATACCTCTTACTTGAATATAATCTACACATATCAATTAGGAAAAGAATAATGCCTACCTAACCACTGTGATATGTAGTAACCAACTTGATTAACTTTCATGTCAAGGCCCAGTTTCCCATACACAGACCTAACCGACTGGAATAAGGTGCTATCAGTGCCCTTAAACTGTTCAATGACGCTTTATCCACAACACATGACGATCGAATTCAATATGGCAAATTATCGATAGTATGAGGAAAAATTTCTCTCTTGCCGTTAAGCCTATTCATCATCTTAACTCTATAATTTCTGCTGTAGTTAGTTATTTGGATGATCTTAACGTAGTACAAGTATTGCCTTAAGTTAATCAATTTACTGTACGCGGGACGGATGACGATGAGATGATTGGTGGAATAAAGAAAGTGGGAGGGAACAGGAGAACCCAGAGAAGATCCACGCACCTGTGTTTTAACCGACGACCGCAAGCTTCAGAGGTGAGCGCTCTAACCACTGATCCACTGCGGCTCGTGAATAATATATATTTTTTTTTAAAAAAAGAAAGAAATGTAAAATATCACTTTTGTACTCCTTTCCATTCCAGAGATATATGATGTCAAAGAAAGGTCGAAAATCGTATTTCATATTCGCGATTGTTGTTTTACATCACAGAGTTCCATAAACAAATTTATTATTTGTTATTGTCCAGATGGCTTGAAATTTTGGGAGGAATATGTCAAAGACATACACGTCCCTCCTACAACTTCAAAGGATGTACGTATTTTGTGGCCAAGTTTGACTACAGGGCTTGTTAAATACACGAAAAAATTAAAAAAAAAAAAAAAAAAAAAAAGCTTGTATCGCTTCTTGATGAAACATTAAGTTTAATGATGTTGGCAATAAATGTCAGTAATAAATTGCAGCTGTTACATAAGAGTATAGTAGAGGTTCAATGAGAACAGTTTCAATATTCATTCTTTGTTTTAAAATATAAGAAAATAATGTGCATAATACGTCATAGTAGAAAAACAATGAGTTTAGTGGTGCTGACAATAAAAGTACAAGAATATTGTTCTTATGACATGAGACAAGTGTACGTTGCTAAAAGTTTCAACAAATTGGGAATGTTCTACTATTCAAAACCTGATGAAAATATACTGGGTGATCCAACGAAAAGTTTCTAACCCCTATTTCGTAAACTAGTGGTTTACGAAAAATCCCGAAATACGTCTCCTATGGTTTTACGTAGACGAATTATTGTGACAAATTTCAGGGTGTAGCCCAAATATCTGCTGTCTAGGGTCAAAACCTTCAATTTTCTTAAATGGCAACATGGATCGTTAAAGGATACTTTAATTCTATTTGTAAAAATGCTATCAAAACTTACCATTTTGGAATTACACCGAATACTTTAGGAGAAATCGTGTTGGAAAAGTATCCTAATTCTACATTGGAAATTCTCAAAAGATAATATTTTGCTCTATTAAACATTAAGAATACTCCATTCTAAAGGGAAAGATATATCAACAAGCTTCATTGTTATCAACATGAAGCGTACAGCCCATTAGCTGCGATCTATGGCAAAACTTCATTTTCCATAAATGGGAAGGAACATGGGTCAACAGATACATCAGTTGAAAGCCCCTATAATTTTATGTACAAAAATACTATTTATTTGGTAACTCAGACACATTCCATCAATTTTCGCCAGATTAATAAATAATAGGTTACCACACAATTTTCTAAAAATTTGGAAGCAATATAAGTTATTCATATAACTCAGACAATAAGTTTTTGTCTGAAAATCTATTAAAAAAAAAGTAAAAAAAAAATATACTTGAAAATGCACATATTTTTGTATTTTGCGCAATTTTTGATCACCAGAAGTGAATTCCCACCCGAACTTACACACTGTACAGTTGCCAATTTTTCCACGCTCCGCAAATCCATGCGCTATAGAACACTCAATTGTTCTACAAACCTGATGCGTCGTCCGCTACGTGGCGCCACTGTCGTAGTCTTTATTCTATCCTCACGTGTGCGTCTGTTACTCTTCGAGCAAGAAGGTGGTAAATTCACCGAAATATTCAAGATTTCTGTACTTAGTGTGTGCGTGTACACCCATAGAACAAGCTGTAAGTAATCCCTTTCTTTTTATCATAATTTTACCTTAAATTGCACTTCAGACTTCCCTTTGTGTTAGTTCAATAGTTCAAAGCGGGTATTATTTTTATTCCAACCGATTAATTAATGGCGATCATTTTTGTACTGCGACAAATGCCAACATTTGTGTTAGCAAATGTTTGTGGAAAACGTAATATCTGCGGACATGTTTTCCAAATGACATTAAAACAAACATTTCTTCATTTAAAAGCCTGCTTGATAATTTTAGTCCTCTGCATGAAAAGCGTAAAACGTAATCGAACTGGTCAAAATAGTATTCAAAGTGACTGTCGAAATAGAAATAATTCCGGTTTTCACTGTGCTTTTTCGCACGGAAGGGACTGAATAGCAAAGTGGTTTTTGCATAGTATTGACATGCATTACATATCAAGACATATTGAAGTTATAGAGAATATGAATGTTGATACGTGCTTCCTTTTTATGAATTTTGGAAACCTAAATAATTCGCATTTTTTTGCATACTGGAGAACAAATTATAAAAATCACTTTTTTCTTCACACGTTATACATTTATGTCAAGAAACTACAGTAGAAATTTCACCTTTTCTATTTAAGTTTGAAGCGAGTTGACAATTTTAATTATTGAACAAAATTCAAAGTACAACCATATTGGAAAGGTTTAGCAATGTGAGAAAAAAATAAGAAAATATTTAATATGAGAGGAAAAAAAAAAAAAAACCTAGTGTTAATTAGTGGGGACATAAAAAGCGTATCACGGCTGAATTAAATAAAGTTTCCGTGCTAGACAGAAAGGCTGGGTCGAACTCTATAAAATAGGTCATGGTTTCGAGTGGGTCTAGTAGGATAGGAATGCGAAAATGAAGTTCAGGCAAGAGAGATTCAGATCTTAATTTCCCCTGGGCTAATTTGTACAAGAATTTGAATAATTTTCTCGGACTTCCGGTGGGTGGAGGTTTAGGATATTTAAAAGATCGTGGTAAGTGTTTGCGAATTAGGGATGAATAATGCTCGTGAGTGCTTTGGTAATGTTTTAGTACCACTAGCTATATATATATATATATATATATATATATATATAAATCCTTGTAAGAAAGCTAATTTTATGTACGAGGGCTGCTGGAAAAGTTTCTGCAAAATACTACTAATAGTGGTGCTAGTGTTCCGTTATTATAAACTTCGGAAGAATAGACATTTCTATGTTTAAATTATCTTTGTTTGTTTACGCCTATGCATTTGTTTTTCACGGCAGTTGGAATAGTAGTTTTGCTTGAGAAATGGAAACTTCACGTGAAAACTTTCAGGCAATGAATATTTTATGATTTCAAATGTAGTTTAACACCGAAACAACGCATCAAGCGACTTCATTTGGCTTTTAGGGATGAAGCACCAGCTAATAAAACTGTGAACAATCGGTTTTCCTAATTCCAGCATGGTCGCAAATTTCTCAGTGATGAATTTCGTGAAGGTCGTCCATCCGCGTCTGTTGTCAATAATGTTCATGCTGTGCGTGACATGACAAGAGAGATCGGCATGTGTCACTACCGTGAGATTCAGGTATCCTTGTCCTTGAACATTGACATGAAAGTAATACATACGATTCTGCATGGTTACCTGAACCAACGGAATCTTTCAAGCCGTTGGATACCACACAACTTGATCAAAACTAAAAACAAGCTCGTGTCAAGTGGTGTGTGAAAAAAAAAACCGAGATAAGTCAAATTTGGTGCATTACATCGTTACGGAAGACGAAACTTGGATTTATTCCTATAAACCAGAAACTAAACAGCAATCCACTGTTTGGGTGTTTCAAAATGAGCCGAAACCAACAGAAGGGTTTCGTTCGAGGAGTGCTGACAAGCAAATGATTGATTGTTTCTTTGGTTATGTGGCAACCATGGCTTTGGAAGATCGAAGGACTGTAAATGCTGAGTGGTATACAACAATCTATTTGCCAGAGGTCATCAACGAATTGCGTAAAACAAACACAAATCGTCGAATCACTCTTCACCACAACGCCAGCTTCCACAGCTGTTGGTTGACTTTCTGTTCAGTAATATGTCGAATTAATGACTCATTGTCTGTACTCACCCGATTTATTACCTAAGGACATATTTTTGTTCCCACACATTAAAAAGATGCTTGCTGAGCGATTTGTCTCGCCTGAAGCAGCTGTTGACCCATTCCGAACAGGGGTTTCTGAGGTACCAGACTCCAAGTGGAAAAAATGCTTTCAAAATTGATTTGGGCGTATGCAAAAGTGTATCGATCTTAAAGGTGAATACTTTGAAAAGCAATAAAGCCATGTCCAGAATTTACATGTTACTGATTGCAGAAACTTTTCCAGCAGCCCTCGTAGCGTTCAGTTGGGAATATGACTGCTCCGTATTACCCTTCGTCTATTTTTCTCATTCAGTTTTGTAATAAAATCTTTTGCAAAACATTACCAACTTTCTATGGGGGTGTGAAGTGTCTATCCAGCAGCTACGTACATTATTTTGAACGACGGGATTCCCATTCTCATGCCAAGGTTCGAGTTTACAAATTCTGTGCAGAAATCTCTTTTCAATTGGCGAGCAGAAAGAGTTTCTAACGCAGCAATACATGTTGTTTTTGTCATATCAAAAGACCATGCAAATACAGTGAAACTTCTTATAACGGACACCTCTAAATAACGGTCACTTTTCAATTCCCCGGCAGATCATCATTCGGTACAATGGAAAAGTTAGTTATGAATAGCGGACATTCTCAATAACGGACGCGGACACTGAAAACTATTCCCCAGCGCCCATGTAGAACTTCCAAATAACGGACAGCCAAGAATAGAACTCTCCTATTTTCGGGAATTTACAACAATAACGGGCAGGATTTCTAACATTATTGCGCATTGTTGAGTACTTTTTGTGTTTGTGCTTCTGTTAGGTAGAACGTACATAAAAACAATGTGTATTTCATTTTCCTTTTACTGTGCTTAGAAAACTGCATTAGTGTACATTACGTACGAAAATATAGTAAACAGCAAGATAATGTTGCCCAAATTTGTGTGTATATTGCAGTAATTTTTCTTGTTTTGCATCCGAAGCTTTTTCCGAATAGCGGACAGTTTTACATTCCCCGTTACTGTCCACTATATAGAAGTTTCACTGTAGATGGAAGCTAGCACCCAGCAATGTTCGATGACTGTACTTGAATCTTTATGGTTGATAAAAATTGTGAAAATACATTGAGGAAATGTAATGATAAATTCTCCTTAGATTAATTCGTTTCATAACGTAGTGTCGAATTGAATTAATATATGGCATAACTTAGGGTCGATTTATGTAACAACTTTATATATGGATGGCTCGCTCAGCAAACCTTTTGCAGTATAAAATACTGCAACTGGAATGTGTGTGTCAATAACACACACACAAAACATAAAATAAACAATGTTAACACATGCAAATAGTGTTAACGCAAACAAGAGTAGCAAAAAACACGCCAACTCCAAGTGGAGAAACTTGGAATTACTCACGTCAGGCCTACCAGAAAGGCAGAAGAGGCCTATAAAAGGCCCGTCAAATGCTAAATTATTATCACTTCGACAGTGGTCACCTCTTACCTTACCTCTTTGACTTGGTCTGGAGTTAGATCCCATACATCGCTATACTCATTTCCATACCGACCTAATTCAGAAATATAAGTCGCTACAAATAAAGAGGCGATCCACTTATCTCGATACAGCCTATGTCACGGGCACTATTCAAATCAACCTTATTATTTACTGTATTCACCTTATTAAATTGAATTTTATAAATAAATGGTGTCGGTTAAAAATACAAACAGTTTTATACTTATTTAACTACAAATTACGATTTATTGTCATAGGACAACAGAATCATTACGATATCGTATGAGTTTTAGATTCCACAAATTTTAATGGTTATGTACAGAAGGACATTTTGCAGTAAAGGGTGCTCCTGAAAATGGCGCATAATTCAATTTTTGAAAATTAATTTCTCAAAAATAGAGCAAAGTAATCAAAACAGCTTTGGGCCTTAATGGTATTAAAAAAAAAAACCTCCTTTTGAGATAAATGGCCTTGAGCTTTATTAATTTTAGACATTATTTCCCGAAAAGGAGAACATTTAATTTCACTTATTGGTGATCAAAAATTGCGCAAAATACAAAAATATGTGCATTTTAAAGCCTACATTTTGTAACATTTTTATCAGACTGAAATTAAAATTGGCAGTTTAAAGAAAAGGAATGCTTTTGTTTCAATTCAATCTCTCTTACGGAACTCGAGCTATTCAAGAAGGCGGGGTAGGCATCCCACGTGAAATTCGTAACGCTCTTCCCTTCCCCAAGTTAAAAAAAAAAACTTGTTTTTGTTACTTTGAAGCAGGGTTGAAAAAAAAAGTAAAAAAAAAAGGGATTTTTTGTTTAAACCAGTTTTTTTTTTTAACTAGGTGCTTAGCATGGAGACTAAATGTATACTCTGATAATTGCCATTAATTGTTGTATTTGTTCTACATGTGGACAACAATATTTTAGTCTGTACTTATTCAATCACAACTCGAGTAAATATTAATTTTGTAAGTAATTGATGATGGATTAACATAGCTTTTCTGTACTTTTATAGTATGAACTTATATAACTTAATATATATTATTTTTAAATAGCTAACTTTCACAGTGGGATAATACACATTCAGCAGCACGCAAATGTGGGACAAAACTGCACAAAGTTTTTTTAAAGTTTTCTTTATACCATATTGCTTTACTCTTGAGTCTTGAGCCAGTATTTCTAAAAATAATAAAGAAAAGTCCTGATGTCCTTAAAAGGAAAAACCAGCAGCAAATTACCGGCCTTAATGTTCATCCAAAGTTATTTCTTTATTGGAAACTTTAAACAAGAATACTACTTGGATGCTTTCTCTCTGCCTAATTTATTGCGAAGTTTTGATTGAATCAGACCAAACGATAAAAGAATTCGCTCTACACTTGCAGAGGACGCCTGGGCTGTAAACAATTTTTCGATTATGAGGAACACTTTGACACTGAACTTATCTATTTCTGTTTTCTGACTCTTCCAGCAGCCATAAGTGGTTACATTCGCTATCACTTGGGGGCTAAAAAGGGTCTGCTCGAATGGTGGTGACTTTGCTTGAAACTTTACAATTGTTGGTACTAGAAGTGTATAAGGGTAGCGCTCATTAGCAAATTCCAGAGCAGTTCTTTTCTCTTCCGAAGTTATGTCCACTTCCGAGTTATTTTCTTTGGGGTCGAGCATGTATGTTAATAGATGTGCCGGAGTTATAGCTATTTTGTATCTTTTTTCGATTTTACTCTTAATGTTCTCGTTAGCAGCTGTGTTCAGGAGCAGACTTTTAAGAGTGGTGATCTAACTCTTAACAGGATAAATATTTTTTATATACTATATAGTTGTATTTACTTAAAGTCCTTTAAAAAAAAAAAAGCCAACCCTGCTTTGAAGTACATATGAATAACACACATTATTTCCAGATTTTTAAAAAATGGTACCTATTACCTGGTGAATCTTCCTGGAATGACCCTAAATAACTCGC
Source organism: Lepisma saccharinum (assembly GCA_022664845.1). Classification (NCBI taxonomy): domain Eukaryota; kingdom Metazoa; phylum Arthropoda; class Insecta; order Zygentoma; family Lepismatidae; genus Lepisma; species Lepisma saccharinum. The sequence goes on from JAGDQP010003692.1 coordinate 24,059, forward strand.
GTGATATCGAGTATTGCATTCTGTGGTTGGTGGAGGCAACCCCGAACGTTTAATTCGGTAACTTAAAACGTCACTAATGAATGATAAATTTGTAGAATGTGGTAGTTCAAAACTCGATGAACACGCAAATTATTTATTGAATTTCCAAATAAAGTTTATTTGTAAATAAAATTATAGGACATTCAAATGATTTATCAGTTGATCCATGTTGCCATTTAAGAAAATTGAAGGATTTTGCCATTAAACAGCAGATATTTGGGCTGCACCGCGAAATCTGTCACAATAATTCGTCCCCGTAAAAGCTAAAGACGACGTATTTCGGGATTTTTCATACAAAACACTCGATTACGAAATACGGGGGTGGAAACTTCTCGCTGAATCATCCTGTATATATTTTCATCAGGTTTTGAATATTAGGACATTCACAATTTGTTAAAACTTTTAGCAATGAATCTCTACACTTGCCTCATATCATACGATATTCTTGTACTTTTACTACAGCACCACTTCTCACTGAACCTCTACTATACTCTTAAGTAACAGGTGCAATTTATTATTGTGATTTATTGCCAACATCATTAAACTAATATGTTTCATCAATAAGCGATACACGCTTTTTTTAATTTTTCGTGTATTTAACAAGACCTGTTATCAAACTTGGCCCCAGAATACATCCTTTGAAGTTGTAGGAGACGTGTATGTTTTTGACATATTCCTCCCAAAATTTCAGGTCATCTGAATAATAATAGAAATAATAAATTTGTTTATGGAACTGCGATTTAAAATGACAGTCGCGAATATTAAATACGATTTTCGACCTTTCTTTGACATCATATATCCCTGGAATGGAAAGGAGTACAAAAGTGATATTTTCATTTCTTTCTAACTTGACCCATATTACTTGCAGAAAGTAAATAATTCAAATCTTAGTTCACCACGGAAGATTTATGAAATCTGGGTGATTTTAGCTGGAATGACCCCGTTGTACGCAACTGAGAAAGGAATGCTCGACTAGATTCCCTCCTTCCCCTTTCCAGCAACCTTACATTGTGCTTTTTAACGTCGGTAAAGTAAGTTTTTTCCGGTTGGGGGGGGGGGGGAATGCGAAAATTAGAAACCATACTTGTTTATCAGACTGTTGAATTAAAAAGGATATTGATTGCAATTGTGACACGAGTTTCGGTCGTCCGGAAATATGCGTGCCAGTTTACAGTGCCGTAGATACGCCTCCTACCCGTTCCAAAAAGTAAACCTAGAATAATCTTATATGTGTACTTCTTTAATGGATTGAAAGTTTTGAAAGGAAGTGGAAGAAAATCAATCCAAATTCTACAATATATTATTTTGAATTTATGTATATTATTTATTATTAATAATAGTACTGTTCTTTGATCAAGTCATTTCAAGACTAAAATAGGATCAGGATCTTCGTTAAAAAAAATATACCAATATGGAAGTACTAACTTGCATCATTCCTACTAGTTGTTTATTTTAAAGGAAATCTCAAAATAGCGCAAAACCATTTATTCTGTTCTTGAATTGTTACACACAATAGGGTCCTAAAGGTCGGGGTCTTTGGCCCCTGGTTCTATAGCTCCATTAAAGTGGCATTGTCATTTACCACAAATATCAAAATGAGGTACACGAATGTTCATTCTAAGCTTTATAAAGACATACTAATACTAACCCAAAGGAAAGCCCTAAGGCCAATTTACAATAAAAAGGAAGGAATATATTTACAGCTTATTTGCTCCATATGAGAACACACACACGCACAGTAATTAACATAGACTTCTTTGATATTTCGGACTTTTGAAAGTCCTTAGACTTGACGGAAGAAGAAATAACAGACACGTGCACATTGAATAAAAGACCAAGACGATAGTGGCACCACGTAGCGGACGACGCATCAAGCTTGGAGAACAATTGATAATTGTATTGCGTGTAAGCTCGGAAGGGGATCGTGGAGGGAAATGTGTTGAAAATGCTGAGCAAACGGGAGGTTTAGAGTTATGTAGATTTCTAAAAAATCTACCTATTGAGATCGGTACCATGTCATATATATTTACATGGTAGTGGCCATAATTTTGAAGATATTTTAACCAAATTTTATTATGTAATTTCTAGGCTTAATAGCTCGGCTAAGTTCGTTTATGAGCAAAATCGGCCCAAGGGGGCTGAAATAATAAAAATATATATGTATCAGCCCCTATGGAGTTTAGAGGGAAACTTTGTGTGCATAAATCATAGTACTCCCTATGAAGTTTACAGTGGCACCAACGATTCAGGGGTAGTAGGGTTACGGGTGGGGGTGGAAATTCGAAATTTTTAAAACCATGTTTTGTGGGGTATCGTTGAAAAGCTCTTGTCTATAAATCAATAACTAGTTTCTCGATAGCGCTCGTATACGGCGAGATTTGAATTTTTGAAAACCAAAAACACTTCGAGATCTACCTCAGCCTGTAGGCCTGCCGAAAGGGATTTTTTGAAGGTTAAGGGCAGGTTTCATTAATGTGTGTGTTCTCATATGGAACAAGTAAGCTGTAAGTAAATTTCTTCGTTTTTACTGTAAATTTACCGTATATATAAGTAGGTATGTATGTATGTATGACGAGACATTGCGATTATTCCCTTTGTTTGCCTTGTACATGGTATTACAAAGATTCTATTTAATAAACAAACTAAGCCGATGAATAGGAATTAATTTAATTGTACCGTATTTGCCATCAATGACTGATATACAAATTGTCGACCAGAGCTAGTTTTTGCTGTAACTAATGAGAAATCAAACCATGTGCGGAAAAAATGCCAGGCAGAAAATATGGCAAGATGAATTGGTGGGAAAATGGGAACAAAATCATCTTGCCACAATATGCTTGGTTAGTATCCATTTTTAAAATTTCCATTGAAATGTAAATTCAGTTCATTTCTTTTATAATTAGACTTTTAGCAGGATATTTTGTTGGTTCTAACATAACTACTCTTCCCAGAATAAATTCTCTGTGATTCTCAACACTAAATACCATTGTAATTTTTAGCTCTTCTAAGGAATTATTATTTCCTATTACAAATAAACATTCTTTCAGATGGTACCTGGAAATCTCAGAGCACGGTAAACTCGGTTGAGGAAAGCTAGGTGCGAGGGTATCTCTGGGTAAATAAAAGATATGTTGTTTGATGTGAATAATAAAATACTACATTCTCTTTCCACTTGCAACAAATTCTTGTAGTCTTTTAGTATTACTACAATTCATGATTCAAGGGTGGTAAACAGTAAAATTGGATTCGTATTTCGTAAGTTTGGGAATCTGTTAAACACAAAATAGAAGGAAGAGTCGTGATGGAAGACAAAGTAAAAAGTTCTTACGTGATCTAGTATCACGAATGCGATGATTGGTTGAAAACCTGAACGCTGGGATAAGTGGGTTGCCTGTCACGTAAAATACTAGATATTGCAATGCCTGACGTTTTAATCATTGTAGCATACTGAAATCAAGGGTGGATTGCAGCAACGGTACATACATTCGGTAGTTAGACAACGTCTGGCTAAACAATGCTATGTGAATGACTCTAATCCAGTTGCTTCAACGGTGTGTAATTAGGGATACAATTTGGTAACATCGGAATCTTGACATTTCGTTTCTCTTTTGTTATCAGTCATAAAAAATTTGGTGTTCATTTGTTTGAAAATTTGGGTGTAATGGGGGAAAATATAAACACATTATTGACGACTGGAGGGAGTAACTAGACAGGAAAATTTATATGGACATGTTTAACTGTTGTATCTTATATAATATGCGAAATATTTAACCTTTCGATTCATGGAAGTGTGAAATAATAAGAGTGTAAGAGCCAAAAGTACGTATCACTATTTTGTAGCTTTCTCGTTGGGGCGAGCAATAAATTGAGTTAAACGTCATGTTAAGGCTCCCATAAGTTGGAGTTCATCTCAAAATCCGGAATTTTTGGTTGTTTCAATAAATTTTCAATTTTCGGCTCTGACTTGCAGTGATAAACTAGATTACTGCGATATCTATTGCTTTATGGGCTTAATACCAATAATAAGACAATTTTTTTCTTTTTACCTACCTTACAAAAGACTGGCTGGATATTCTACGATTTTATATATAGTCTATGCACTTTCCATTTAACCGAAAAAGAACTACTGAAAATATGTCTGTAGAGTAAATTTTGAACCAGTCAAAAATTCCTTATGAAATTGCCTGATGTTCAGTACCGGTACAAATTGTCAGTGTTTATGGATATGATTAAAGTGCCCGGGGTTGGATTCTCGAAAATGTGATAGCCCTAATGTTATGTACCTAGCGTATAATAATAAACAAAAAAAAAAACCTCAAGTCTTCACTTTCACGACACTGTCCGTGATTTTTGTAGCAAAAAAACTGAGCCATTCATAACATGAACAGATGACAATGCCGCTATGTTTGTTTCTGTTGACTAACTTGAGTATGTATTTAACTAGGATAAACTTTTCTTTAGTTAATGAGTTATACGTACGCTCTATTCCACTCATTTTCTTCCAATACAAACACTTTTATAAATGCCAAACAACAACCAGCAATCAAAATAGTGTTGAAAGGCCATGCCTCATGATGATTTTGCTAAAGGATAGCCGCCAGAAGCGTAAAATTTACATGAAAATGTAACATTTCTAACGTGTGTGGAAGTGTTGAAACGAAAAATATAACAAAGTTTCGAGTCATGGATGTTTGAAATAAGTATGTAGGAGCCAAAAGTACGTAGGACTATTTTGCAGTTTCCGTGCTGGGGCAAGAACATTGAGTGAGTGTTTAAATGTGCATCGCGTATAATTAAAAAATAATCTAACCTGACAACAAACCCATCTTCGCGTCCTCTATATCGTGGCGTGATTTTTTTGTGGCAAAACACGTGCCATTCATGTGTTTATCTGTTTATCAACACGAGTGAGTATTTAACAACTAATAATGACAACTCCGTAACACTTTCTGGATTGCTGGCATCTTCCGTGTTTTTTGGTAGAGGTTTCTCATAAGAATCCTCCTCCTCCTCGTTTAAAGCGCGAGAAAATACATTTCGTAAAATATATGGTAGGAGAGAGGATGTGAGTAGTTGAATAGGGCCTAATTTGAAGGTACGCGAACGATCCCGGTATTAGTTTGGTGTTAAAAAAAAAAAAATCCTTCGTACCAAAGACCTTTGCAGAAAAAAACTGACCACCCTTCCTTTTCATATCAATAGAGCATTTCTTACATTCTTGACCTCTAGCGAAATAACTTTATGCAACAAACAATTGTTGCTCAGCTGTTAACGGAGATCCCCGACGACCGCGATGCTGAATTTGAGGTCCGATCACCATCAATCATGATTTATGAACAGTTTCCTTTGAATCTCTATGTTTTCCTGAATCGTTTAAATAATAAAAGAATGAAACGTATCTCTTATTCCTCGATCGATTCTCATCAGTTTAATGTTCCTGCGAATTTCCTTTAGTATCTTTCACCAAGTCCTCTATTCTTAATACAAAACGTTGCTTCTCTTACCTAAACATCAAAACCAACCCATCACCACAACTATCTAATTTTTACGCATTTTCAGGCGATGTTTAACCAATGATTGCGCTCAAAACACGTTTCTGCAAATCACCCAAAGTGTTACATCGTCAGGAAATTTAAATCGTGACTCAAGAGTAGTAGAAGTGCCTAACCCATACTATTGCTTCGCTGTTATCTGAGGGACATCTGAATTTTCGATGACAAAATTACAGCCTCCCCTAGCGAACTGACTGAAAGCTCTTTATAATATAATATGTACTGGAGACTAATACAGGTTTCTACACAAAATTATTAATGCTTTTCCATAACTTATTTGCATTTTCTTGCTACAGGCTCCCAACTCATCTATGCCTGCTCCTTTCTATTCCACTTGTTCTTTGCTTTCTACAATGATTCATAAATCTTTCATTTAAATCAAATCCTACATAGCAAAGTTCTCTTGTAACCTAAGAGAAGGTAAATAAAAATAATAATAATAAAAAAACTACACGAATTCTGATACCTTGTGATCTCTTTAGATAACATTTCTTCTCACGCAGCAGCCTTTTTCTGGAAGCATTTGACTTTGCCAAAAGAGCAAATAAAACTAATTTCTTTTTAGCTTGCATGGACATGTCATCCGCTTCTTTAGCAACATATAATCTTCCTTCTTTCTAAGCTGGATTCCAAGATAGAATCCTTGTTATTGTGGCGATGAACTTGCGAGTTCCGCAAGCAAGCTAGCTCATTTATAGGTTTTGTACTTGTCTCTTACAATTTCTTTCTTCAGTTACAAGTTTCTTTTTCTGATCATCCAAATATTGTTGGTATCTCATCCCTGCAAACCGTGCATTTCCCAGTTACTCTTTGGTTTGTAGCGGCCAATCGTAACGTTTTTCGATCATATTCTTTGAATATTGGTGTGCTTGACTTCATTTCTTTCTGAAAGAATTTCTTCTAATGCAATGCTGAATCTTACACACACGCAGTTTTTTTTTTTGGTCCAAAGCTCTTGAAACAAATCCACAAATATTTTGATTTGTTTCGTCCTCATCAGAAAACAATGATCTCGGGGTCAAAGCATCTAGACATATCTCAAAGGAGTTGCCTTAATCTTTCTTAAGTAATTTCTTCAAAAACTCTAAGCAATGTGGTTTGAAGTTCACTACATTTTTATTGGAAACATTTTCCTCTCTTAAACACAAATTCAAGACTATTGTGGTTGTAAAACCAGCTTCAACCACCGTTGCATGCACAATATTGGTCTTATTACTGATACCAGCATGATTTTCACTTTTATCCAAAACATCTTAACGAACAAAGACAAAAGTCCACGAAGAAATTCCATGATATTAAGAGACCTGAAATGGGATTAGACTAATTCTAAACGTACGGCAACTCCTATGCCTACAAAATCAATATACATAATACATACAGTACGGCCGATTCAAAAAAAAAAAAACTAGTTAGGGATTTTTTTCATATTGGGTTGGTTACAGTACATTTGCAATGGTCGAAAATTACTTATGAAAGTGTTTATTTCATTTTACATGTGCCAGAACAGGAGTCGCAAAGCTATCTTTGTTCGATTGTGTTACTGAGGCAGTAAATGACGCACTTGCTGAAAGTTGTATAAAAACTTACTGAAGCGGATCATAATCAAATAAAATGGAATGAACGTCTGAAGGTACGTAGAATATATAAAAACAGTTACGAAATAATAATTTATCAAATATAAAATTTGTGAAACAATATGTAAAGGAAAATATCCCAAATTTTGAAAACTTCGACATCTTATATCCAAAATATCCACCCGAAAACCCATTGTTGTATAGAATACACAGGCTCAACCGCTGGGGCTACTGAAGCGAAATTTGGTATGACGGTACATCACTAGTAGGTTAAGAAAATATTACACAATGTATCCAAAGACGCCATCTTGGATCCAAAATGGCGGGTCCAAGAAAGCAATTTTCCACACAGTTTAAGCTAGACATCAGAAATTTGCCATAAAGGTGTATCATCACGAGTAGTTTAGGAAAATATTAAATTTTGAAAAAAGTCGCCCTCTTTAATCCAAAATGGCCGCCCAAAAACCAATTTTTCAAACCACTGAAGCTAGAGAAACGAAATTTGGTATGAAGATGTGTGACCAAGAGTAGGTTACACTAAATGAGGCAAACTCCACAACGGGGGCGCAACTCCCAGGGGACCTAGGGGGCAGCGCACTTAGTGAAGCAAAGCGAGTGAAACGAGGTGCAACGATAAAATTATTTTAACTTCTATTTACAGATGTAAACAGCAGAACTTGAGAAAGGGCAAAGAAAATTTAGAAAGGCCTCCTCTAGCTGCAGGTTTGAGCTCCTGCAATTTCAAGACATTGCTGTAGAGATCAAACCACCAGAATGACTACTGTTGCTCTTCTGGACTTGGGAGGAATAACTATTTTTTAAACAAATTTACTTTACGAAACCGTACTAGAAACTTTGCAAGTTAGACAAAAAACTAGTAAAATAACAGTAAATATAGATAAAACCTCTATTTTCTTGGAATACTTTCGAAACAGAAAATGTGAGTACACTTTTGTTCTATAATGCTAAAAATCGTAATAGTTGTGTTGAATCCAGGGCACTGGGAAAATCTTCCTCGGAGTTATGTATAGGTTTGGAATATGTATACGTAAAAAAATGAATATTGGATTTGTATTCAATAAAACAACATTTTAATAATAATAATAATAAAAAAAAAACATCTCAAATTCTGCAAGACACTGAGTTCTATTCTATTGTCTTCATTTTCTTTACTGAGTACCAGCTTTTATTATTTATTGTACCCAGCTCAATTCAACACCAACCACCATTTCCGCACAACGTCGTCAGTTTTTTTTTAATGTGCACGTCTGCCATTTTGTTTTTCGAACTCCTCTTCTTGTCCACGTGTGTTTAGTGAACTTTCTTCTTGTCTGTAAACTGGAGATGGCAGAAGCCGAAATATTTAAGTGACTTCACAGTGTAAATTGTGCAGATGTTCATCAAGATACTACAATTCATTTCTCCTCTATTAAAATATTACCTACTCTATATTATATTGGATACTTCGATTCGGCCTTTAGCCATTAAAATCCACACCCATACCGGGACTCGAACTCGGGACCTTCGAGTTTTTACCGTAGGAACTTGAATATATATGGACCACTACATTCTCACAACATTAGGTGCAAGGGATGGCCAAACATCTATTTTAGACTATTATCTTCGATTATTTGTTTGTCCATCCCTAACAGAAATTTTAATAGATTTTGTGATAAAGATACATTTTGTAGTAGGAAATATGGTGTCCTTAGAAGAGCAAAAAGTGATTGGAAGTAGTATGTGTGTGCTGAGAACTATAAAAAAATGTTGTTGTTCTAGGAAGAATAGCCAAGTTAGAACTAATAAAATACTCTCCTAAAAATAAAGTTACATAAATAACTGAATTTGGTCCCCAATGGAAATTTTGAAAATACAGGTTGAGGCATAAGTCATTCAACCGAAATATTCTGCCTGAGAAGTCAGTCTGTTTCATTACATTTGGTAACGAACAAGTCTGTTCATTACATTTGGTAACGAACACTGCATCAAAAGCACACAGAAGCCGTCAGTGCCTACGAGCAAATCTAGTTTGTTTCCCACCTCCCCGCAAAATTATCAACAGTAATAATAATAATAATAAAAAAAATGTTATCTGACTTATGCCGCAACCTGTATATTATACTAACTACTGTGTCAAGCTAGTACTGTTCCACCCTTTCACAATATCGAGCTCGAACTTTTAGCACTGCGAAATTTACAACTGCCATTGTTACCTATATTTCCAGTGATCACTAGTCAGGATAGCTGAGCGTTAGAGCCGAAGCTCATACTCTACCAACTGCACTCCAGTCGCTCGTTACTGATAAGTAAGCATTGCATGTTTAGGAATGTCTGTTTTATAGGGAACATTCAGAGGAGATACACATGAATCACTAAAAATGAAGCCGTCTGACAAAATTTTTAATAACTCAAAACGTAAGCTAAATATTTACATGTTTTATATACAGATGCTTATCAGAATAATGGAAACTCCTGTAGTTGGCAACACGTCAGATGTATGGGTTGGCAGTGGTGTCGTGGCGACCGCAGCGCCGGACTGCTGGTGGTGGTGTGTTAGGTCGGTCTCCATACTACGTCAGGCGTCGTGGAACAGGAGTGTGCAGTGGCTGCAGCAGACGGAGGTAGTGTAAAATGGGAGACCTCTCAGAGTTTCAAAGAGGGCAAATTGTTGGTGCGCGGTTATGTGCAGTGAGTGTGACGGCAGTGGCTAGTGTGTTAGGTGTGTCGCCAGGGACAGTGTCGAAGGTGATGACGGCCTACACAACACACGGGAAAACCACATCGGGGAAGCGGAACAGTGGGCGGAAGCATCAGTCACAGGGCACGCCGGGTATTAAAGCGCATTGTCACGCGGAACCGTCGTGCCACTGCGGCGCAAGTGACGGAGGAACTCAATCAGCACCTCCCCCAACCTGTTTCGACAATCACAGTCCGCCGCGAATTACATGACATGAACTTACGGGGTCGTGTTGCACGGGCCAAACCTCTCATCAGGGACCAGAACGCTTTAGCACGCCGCAAATGGTGCCGCGACCATGCAACTTGGACCGTTGACGACTGGAAACGTGTGGTATGGTCGGATGAGTCACCATTCACCCTATTCCAAACCACGGGCCGTGTTTATGTGTGGAGAACGCCCAAAGAAGCGTATGATCTGCAGTGTCTCCGCCCAACTGTGAAACATGGCGGCGGCACGGTGATGCTGTGGGCCGCAATATCATGGTTTTCATTGGGTCCTGTGGTCACACTTCGCGGACGCATCACTGCCAACGATTATTTCGCAATTTTAGGAGACCACTTGCATCCTATGGTCCGGATGTTGTTCCCGGACAATGACGCCATATTCCAGAATGATAATGCACCCATTCACACAGCTAGAGTTGTTGCAGCGTGGTTTGAGGAACATCGAGATGTAGTTCAACACCTCCCCTGGCCCGCCCAATCCCCAGATTTCAACATAATTGAACATCTGTGGTCCATTTTGGAAACACGACTCCGGCGACGATTTCCACCTCCATCCTCTCTCACAGAACTGGCCGATGCCCTGCACGAGGAATGGTGTAATATTCCACTTGCTACCATTCACGACCTCTATGCCTCCATCCCACGTCGCATCAAGGCTGTTCTGAAGGCGAAAGGTGGCCCGACACCATATTAATCTGGTAAGTTGCACTTTCGTTCAGGTGTTTCCATTATTCTGATAAGCATCTGTATATATAAACCTGTCTTTTTTAAGGTGTAATTAGCGAGACTATGTGGATGCAAACGAAAAAAAAAAAAAAAAAAAAAAAAAACTGTGTTGTGGTTCATAGATTAAATAAGACACAGGTACAGAGCAACTTTCGGACTACGTATGGGGGACAACCTCCTCAAGCATTCATGCGTAGCATAGCGAATTCATGGAAACTGAATGTGTTAATCAAAAACGGGCAGGCCGATCTAGCACAAGTGCAGACAATGTTGAGAGGCTACGGCTGGCGTTCCAAGGATCACTTGCAAATCAGTTAGGACTGCTCGCAGACAACTGAAGATACTACCAACAGTCCAGCCAGTTCTTCGCAAGCGTCTACAACTGTATGCCTACAAAGTGCAGTTGCGGCATGCTCTTCTACCCGTACCCAAACCAGACTTTGCTGTGGAGATGATACAGCGGATAGAGTAGGATGCAGACTTCCTGTAACGTGTGTTTCAGCGATAAGCGAACTTTCCATGTTTCTGATTTGTTGAATTTTCATATCGTATGAATTTGGAGGTAGGGACCACATGTTACGCGAGAGATTGAAAGAGAGAGACCCCAAGTTAAAGGTCTGATAAATTCATCCCCCCCCCCTAAGTCCCCATTACCGATAAAAGTTACCTCGATATGCTCATCACCAATTTCGCAGTGCCACAACTGGGACCTTCAACCCAATGCCACTACCCAGCAGGACGGTGATCCTGCACTACGCTACAGCGGTGATCCTGCACTACGCTACAGAAGTCTGTGAATTCCTCGATGCGACGTTCCCCAACCTGTGGATTAGACGGGTTGGTCCCATTCCATAGCAAACACGATCACCCGACAACGTAACACACCTAGTTCTGTTGGGTTACGTGAAGGATTCTCTGTACAGTACACCAATTATGGACCTATTAGATGTCAAGTAACGAATACGAAATGCGTTCCACACAACTACAGAAGACATACAACAGCGTGCGTAGCAGGAACTTGAATACAGCCTTGGCGTGCTCACATTCAGGTGCTCCAGTGATGTGGAAAACTAACGATTCACCGGCAACAAAAACTTCTGAGTTATTAAATATTCAAGATGTAAAGGTAATTCTTGGATACCCTATATTTTAAAACTTAAACCAACATATGAAAAGGTGTATAGCCATATATATATATATAGGCAACGCCCTAGCCGAGCTGGTCTACCAGTTCCCGTAAGATCACCGAAGTCAAGCAGCTCTGGGTCTGGTCAGTGCTTGGACGGGTGACCGTTGCAGTACTCCAGATGATGTTGCCTGTGCGGCGTCCACCCAGCGTCGTGAGGCCAATTGGGGAGCTACCTGAATAAAGAGGTAGCGATCACAGTTGAGAGCTTCGGTTCTCCTCTCCCAACACGTCTGGTCAGCGTGGGAGCAGTAGACTACCTCCTCCCTCCGGGAGAGGCCTCATCCAGTAGTGGATTGAATATGGCTGTGTATTATATATATATAGGTGAAATTTTAATAAAAAGAAAGGAATTAATATTTACGAAAATCTTGATCTTGACGAAAATCACGTACACAATTGAACATACAACACTGTAAAGTCACTTAATTTTTGCATACATGCGTCATCAGTACAATAGAAAGACGTTTGCTTAACACACGTTCACAACTTAGTGATAGAAAAACAACGTGGCGAACGACCACATCAAAAACATTCGACCACGTTCTGCGCGTGCGCAAGTACTCATGGGAAAGGGATTTTGGAAATGGTGTTGTGTTAAAAATAGAGCTGGGTACAATAAAAATAATAATAATAATAATAAAAAAAAAAAAACGGATTCAGTAAGGGAAACGTAGTCGGAAAAGTGGAATCCAGTATAGAAAACGCACCCTGAAAAAGTTGGATAAGGTATAGAAAACGTACCCCACAAAACAGTGGAATTGACAATAGAAAACGTACACCGATAAATTGAGATTTAGTATACAAAACGTGCCCCGAAAAAAGTGGGATATGGTATAGTGGAAAGCAATGAAAATGGAGCAGGTTGCTGAGTCAATCACAAAAAGTGGGGATCTGTATATAAAATACAAAAGAAAAAAAAGTTACTGCAGGTTTAAGTTTATAACATTCAAGCTTTGAATGAAAGCTCCTTCCCAGAGACGACGTGTAGATGTGTTTGTGGTGGGGGATATGGTATGGACAGTTATACGGAAATTGTCATCCAAATCAGTATTGTGAAATTGCGTGTGTGTAGACACTGGTGAATCGGGTCTGTTGGTGACGGAACAAGGGCGGTGATTATTGACACGGAGAATCCAAGGACCACCTTTTCCCCCTCCACATAGAATGACGGGTAGTGTGTGCAGAGGTTAGGATATATATGACGTTTGAGGTTTGACATATTCCTTTGGGATGTAAAGTGAAGTTGCAATTGGCTGTGTTGATAGAGATAGATGGAGACGTAATAAGGACGGGACAAGTTTTACATCTAGCGATGTTACATTTGTGGAGGGGAACTGAAGACAAATGGGACGAAGGGTTAGTGTGGACAAGGATGTTTCTAATTGGGAGGATGCTGAAAAACTAATATCGGCGAAAGACAGATCTAGTATCGGGGTCAGGTTGGAGTATATGGAAGTGAGAATGCAGAATTTGTTTGATCTTGGTAACTTTAGGACGAAATTAAGGACGGAGGTGATTAATTGTGTGATTCGGGTTGGTGTTGGAAATAGGAGCAGGTGGTGTGTGTTGCTGCACGTCGAATTTGTTTGGTTACGAGGTTAAGTGGTACGATTGAAATCGTGCTCAAGCTTGCCCATGAACAGGTTGAAGTATGAAGGGGCCATTCTTGTACCCACCCACGGCTGTGCCTCGGATTTTGAGGTAATGTTTGTTTTCGAAATTGAAGTTGTTACAGGTCAGGACTAGGGTGGCTAGATGTAGAAGGAAAGCTGCGTTTTCTATATTGTATCCCGCTTTCTCCGACTGCGTTTCCTAAACTGGATTCAACTTTTCCAACTACGTTTCCCTTACCGAGTCCCTGCTTTTTTTTTTTTTTTTTTATTGTACCCAGCTCAATTTTTAACACAAAACACCATTTCCAAAATCCTTTTCCCACTAGTACTTGCGCACGCGAAGAACGTTGTCAATTGTTTTTTATGTGGTCGTACGCCACGTTGTTTTTCTATCAATTCGTGTGTTATGCGAACATTATGTGACTACACTGTTGTGTGTGTAATTGTGTACGTGATTTTCGTCAAGGTATTACATAAGTACTAATCCCTTACTTTCTATTAAAATTTCGTCTATTAAACTGCCTATCCGGACTTCTACATAAGATGGTAAAAAAGGTACTTATATGTTAGAATACCAAGACAGGTGTACAGGAACTTCATAAACACACTGGGGCAAAGATGCCATTTTCGATTTTTATATGTGAAGTCAATGGGAGCGTGTTTACGAGGGACACTCACCAAGTTACAGAGCCCGATTTTCATAGTTACAAAGCCTAGGTAAACCATCAGGCAAAACTATGGCTGGAACAAATAACAAGGGGACCCGAGAAGGATGGAACGTAGTGAGGGAAAAAAAAAAAAAAGATAAACAGTAAAAAGAAATACTATTTTTCTTTTACAAACTTAAATATACTGCTATTAATAGATACTGGACAGGAGGAGTTACATGCTGGAGATATAAATGACCGCTATCTTGACTGCTTCAATTTTTTAAGAATAGTACGTGGGTCAAAATGATATATCATCAATTTGCGCTGGAATGTTCCAAGAAACCCTGTGACAAAGTTAGCTTTGGCAATCCTTACGACAAAATGACACGTTAAATTTATCTGGAGAATTTGAGATGAATGATGAAAAAACGTTTTCTGTTGAAACAGTTGAAGGAACGAAAACCAAACGGTTACAATGGAATTACCGCTATATTGGGAAATATTTTTTGTGTCCGTTTGGTTTTGGTTCCTTCAACTGTTTCAACAGAAAACGTCCTCTCACCATTCGTCTCATTCTCCAGGTCAATTTCGCTTGACATTATGTCGTACTAAATTCGTCATTGGGTTTCTTGGAACATTCCAGCGCAGACAGGTGTATCATTTGACCAACTCATTATTTTAAAAAAATTGAAGAGTCAAGATGGCTGTCACTGTCGTTATAGCCTCCAGCATGTATCCATTAACAGCAATTTGTTTTCAATATATTTAACAGTTTTTTCATCAAAATCGGGTACTGTAACTTGGTGAGTATCCCTTGTAAACACGCTCCCATTGATTTCACATGTAAAAATCGAAAATAGCAAATCTTTGCGTGCCCATTCTCGGCTCAAATTTTGCAGATCACTATCTAAATCCCCGAGTCAGCGGTCTGGCCAGTTCATAGTGAGAGGACATTTTAACACTATTAAAAAATGCCGACCTCTCTCTCCTGGATAAAAGGAAGACCAACCAGCAAACTGGCTACAAGAAAGTTTCCAGCAATGAAGCTTTCTGCATCTCAACAAAATTTAAAGCAAATAATTCTCACAAATTTCTCGATATTGTGTCTCAATTTCTTTGGTTACCACTAGAAATAGGTTGGAGAGCAATTTTAACAATACAACTAACAACTGATGTTTTTTCCTTCTCTGTAATAGTTAAATATTAATGTTAATCTGAATAATGTTGGAGAAATTTGTAAGTATTCTTGGAAAATGAAGAGTACCTTATCTTCGCTTCATGCAGCCAGTTACTAGACTTTTTCCAGGAAAGTTGCCGAAAAAGTTTTAACAGTGCAGGAGTCAATGTCTAAGGAATAAGACAGAAAACGCTGGCCTAACGCCTTAGACAGCTTTGCCACCGTAGTAAACCACCTATTTTTCAAACCTTGTAGAATAATTCTTACTCACCAGGAGGAGTCTGGAGGAGGAGACTCCTAACTTCCTACTTCGCCCTTAAACTTCTTCGGAAATCCTTGTCCATCAAAATAAGTGGGCAGAACAAATCAGATTTGCTGCTCCACTAAACGTAATTCCGATTTTCTTCATGCGGTGAGGGTGAGAGTACGGGAAACTGAGATAAATCCTCAAGAAGTTGAACAGATGATACACCTAGAATTATTAGTTATATAGTGCCATAGACTAAATAATATGAAACTTCGCTTACCTATTTTCGTCTGTTCTAAGAAGCATGTGATTTTGCACGATGCCATTAGGTGGCTCTGGCGGCTACTCCTGGAAAGAACCGGCGAATGAAAGTAATCGCCAGATCCACCTAAAGGCAGAGTGCAAAATCACGTGCTCCTTAGAATAGACAAAAATAGGTAAGCGGTTTAAGTCTTATTATTTAGTCCATGATAGTACCAACAAGTCAGACTAAACCTAGAAAGAACGATTCAGATATTCTAATATTTCGATTCTCCGTGGCCCTAGTCCCTACAATTAGACTTAGCAATTTGGAACCAAAAGCATTATTTTATCTCAACTCATATTGTACGATCTGGTATAAAAGACCTATATCAGTAAGAAAAACAAGTTATTATTCATTCATGTTAGCGAGACAAAACGAGAAGAAAGCCTGAGCAAAATATTCGTAAAGGTCTTTATTTTAGGTTACTATCCAGGCATCAGCCTCGACGAAGAATGAAAAAGCGTTGGGAACTCAAGGATAACATGCGAACCTGATTCACCGTTCTTGTGAATTCTCCAATACATTAGTTATGGCTAAATCCAGATACTGGATGTTCTTCCGGATATTACACCCCGTCCGGATGACTGTTCTAAAACAAATACAGGTTAATGTGTTATCTAGATATTCGGATTTTTAAAGCCATCCCTGCATTACACCAGCGATTCCTTTCTTAAAATTACGAGGGTGATAATGGAAACGTTTGAATTGACAAGGAGGGGGGCATGGTCTGATAATTTGTTTGTTAGCAGACTTCGTGTGGTAGTAGGATACACTTCACTAATATACGAAAATACTAGATCACACTATTCAATCAGTTGCGAGATAACATAGGCTAAAATTTACGTAAAACCTTACATACATCTCTTATGCCTTAAAATTTTCTTCGTTATCAGCAGCCCGAATAGCTCATGAGCGATAAAGGTCGTAGGTTCGAGTCTTCTTGCGTGCAAAATTATAATCGATCTTTTTATTTTACTATAATGAGTATTTTGTGAGTCTCAACGCCAAATTCATGACTTTTGCATGTACCGAAAAGATTTTTGGGACCAGCTAGGGGACCTGGGATTGCCACATTCTAACTCCTGGGTAACTAACTATATTCCTAAACAGATCCTGCTGTAACATTAAAAGCTTTACCACCTCGTTCTTTAAATGTATGAGAACATTTTTCAGTACATCATCTGGGATAATGACAAATATATCATTAAAAATAGACAAAAATTATTGACTGAATTCATGACCTGAAATTTAATTTCATTACTTTTTCTTGGCTTTCATGACCAATGACAAAATTTCAATACTTTTCCATGATTTTTATGCCCTGTAGACACCCTGTTGTAGTAAAACAAAATGAAAATAAAGGAAAAATATAAATAAATTCAAAGACGACCGATCTTTTGTGCAGAGAAGTGTTTTACGAAATTTGGTTAATCTGTAAAATTATTTCGCATACATATATTTGTAAATAATTGCACGTGGTATATGCCACGAAAGTTACGTATATGGAAAAAGATATAAAATGTTTATACTTTTTTTTTTTTTTTACTACAGCGCATGAAATATACCGAAAAGATAGATAAAATTTTTGCACCCAATGAGACCAGAATTTGAATTTCAAAAAGGGATTAGTAATTTGATAAAGAATGGATTACTTCTTTTCAGTATAACCATGATAGAACATGAATAATGTACAATTGAATCACCAGTTGTGCAATGCACCGAAAAGGACCCGTCACCATGTTATGATAAAAACTTCTTTGGTAAACTTAATTTTATATGGGCCAGTCTAGTAACTTTTGACTTCGGCCCGTCACGATAGATCATATACATCTAGTTAAAATCCACGAACACCCATACCCCTGCCGGGACTCGAACCCGAGACCTTCGAGTCGTTGGCCTAACGCCTTAGACCGCAAGGTACCATGTTACGACGTCAGCGTAGAACAAATTGTATATTCCAAGTGAGTTTCTAGAATAGCATGAAACTTTCTGATTGGCCAGGTAGGCAGTGAAAGTTGCAGAACAGCTTGTAACAAATTTCCCTCTTATAGTCGTGTGTTTACCTAAAGCGTTGGAATTTACTTAAAAGTTTTTAACAGAACAGTATGTCATAGCTTTAAGGTCAGTTCCAAAGCTGAAACAGTTTAAATCTCCAGCGCTAGATGTCGCTGTAATCCTATCTTTTCTGTTATTTTATTTAGAAGAAATTGTTCGATAACTTACACAATTGTGAATCTATAATGTTAGAACTTTTTTCAGACGAAGACTACAATCAGTGAGAATTGTCAATATTTTGTTCTGTTCATTGTTGCAGGGAAAATTCACGCCTGACTCCACACTATGAATAATGCAAGAATGAAACTGCCATATCGCACAATTAGAGAAGGTCTAGGTGATAATCCGTGTCAATTTTCGAAAATTTTATTCATTTCACTGTTGTGAGCGCTTAATTGTTGGAGAGAAAAATTATGCCTGACTTCATATTATGAACAACGGAGACTCGAAATTTTGCCATATCGCACATCGATGGAAGGTCTAGAGATTAATCCGTTCCAATTTTCTAAATGTTTATACATTTTATTGTTACAAACCGTAATGGTTAATTCCTGCTGATTGTGGAATCCATGCTAGAAAAGAAAGTTTTTTCCTTGCAATGCCGTCTCCTCCCCAACCACTGTCACCCTCTGGGAAGAACAGAGCCAGTCACAACATTTTCACGAAGGACATTTTGGTCGTGGAAAAGAACAGAATTTTGCACCTTCGCAAGATTCGTAGTTTGCTCAAAATTCTTTGAACATCTAACGTTAGGAGACCTCCCTACATACGTGCAAGTATGTGTACGTTTTCATATTTTTAAATGTATTGGACAAATGACAAGCATCAATGAAATTTTAAAGGGTCCCCAATAGTACTTGTAAATGTGTAACGAAAGTATTATCTGAAATTTAGACATTTATTTTGGCTGGGAAATTAAGACACTCGTAATTGCGTAGGCGTATGACGTCTTCAATTACGGGGATTCTAATTTCTCAGCTAAAGTAAACAATGTCAGAATCTCTGATAGTTCATTTGATACACATTTACAATTATTATTGGGGTCAACTCACCCACTCTTTGGCTTACAGAACTCGCAAGTTCACCGCCGCAGTAACAAACGCTCGCTATTGGATTCTACCCTGGGCAACATCAAGACAGTTTTCATCACGAACACCTACTTCTCGAAGAACCAACCCTTCTAATATTGTCTTCCCAACGGTCTCTTTTCATGCGGATTTCCAACCAAGATAGAATATAATCTTCGTTTCCCATACATTGCTTGTTAGCTTATTTTTATTGTTGCATTGGGTATTGTTTCATCAGTACGGCAGGAAGTAATCTGGACAAACATGCTGAGTTCCTGAAAATTTACACAGGCATTCCATTTTCCATAAATAACAACATACTTAAAGTGCCCGGCGTCTCCCATGCGAGCTTCACCCAATATGGCGGTGGATTCAATATGGCCGCCGTTGATACCGTGAAAAGTCCACTGTATCATATACATGTTTCGCTCGTTCACGCGCACACACGAATTAATGCCGAGAAAGCAAAGTCTGGTTAGGTAACTGTTTGTAACTACGTGATGATGTTCGTCAAGTGCTAATAAAAATAACTTAACAAGCCTTTACCTAATTTCGCCTAGCATTAATTCGGGTCAGTAGTCATAGCAAAAGCGACGAAGGCGAAGCGGGTAAATTTTACTTCATCTAACACAGCAAATTACCTTTAGAAACATTTACAGGAGAAATGTTGTTTCCCACGTATGTTAAAACGCAAAATATTACAAATTTTTGAGTCATGAAAACTTGAAATAAACTTGACAAGTCCGAGGGAGTATTTAGATGCTTCCGCGTTCAGTCCGAGCACTTGCTGTGAATGTTAATAGTGATGTGCATCGCGTATAATGGAAAAATAATTTAACCTAACTAATCCGTCTTTACTGGCTCGATATACTGTCGGTGATTTTTGCAGCGATATTCACGTCATTCATGACACGAAGGATCGTTATTAGTATTCTTCCGCCTGTCGACATATTTGCCTATGATGATCAACTCGAATACGTACGAAATAGTAATAGATGGGTTTTTGTAACACTTTCAGATTGCTAGCTTTCGCTGTGTGTGTACAGAAATGTGTGATATTTATAAGGAAATGAGTGGTATAGATTATGGCTCAATAGCTGGCGGAAGCATGAGGAGCCAAAGTAAATACTATTCTGCAAAGCTTCGTGGCATATTCATTAGCATCCCTCCACCGAATGCCCATCGTTTAACTCTTGTAGGGCACAAGAATCAATTTTAAGAAAATGTTTGGCCTATATATCCTTCGATGACTACCAAATACATTACAAATGCTACAGGGAGTAACGTATACTTATTTTTACACTCTAATTATTGTTTATCTAAAAATTAAACATTGGTCCTTATTTATAGCAGTGAATACAGCAAGTCTGCTACTTCCCGATAGTAAATTTTCAGTTCCTACTTATAGTGCAAGTTATAACCTGTGTGAAAAGTACTTACGCTAGTAAGTTGCGACAACAGTTATATTCAATTAGGATGAATAAAGGACAGCCAGCATCTCTCCTCCACAAGAACTAGTTTACAGAATCATTTGAAATGTAGGAGTACTTTGAAAAATACTTTGCCTGTTCACGCTGAGATGAGTATTTGCGAACGAAGCACATTTCCCGTCACTCGCTCGTTATTATTTATATTTCGGTAAATTAGATTAGAAATCTATGAAAAAAAAATAGTATTTTTGGGCCATTTTAGTAACTAATGACTTCGGCCCGTCTCGAGTCCATTAGCTGTTCAATCTCTAAATTCCACAAAGAAACATCCATGCCCCAGTCGGGATTCGAACCCGAAACCTTCCAGTCACTGACTTAGCGCCCCAAACCACTAGAAATCTGCTCCAACGCTAACACAGAACAGATGACATTTTTTCAGTAGTGTTTCTTCATTGTAAACGAAAATCTTGCATTCCAACGATTTTCGAAAGCATTTCTTTAGCAAATGAACGAGATTTAAGATGTAAAATTTTGTAGTGCTACATTTCAAATCTACTCCGAAACGCTGCTTAAATAAGTATGTTTTAATGGAAATGTCCACTGATGAAGTGAAGAAAATTCCGAGAAAACTCACGCACATGATGTTTGTCCACCACAAAAACCACATGAAACTTGCTGGGATAGAACCAAGGACTCCAAGCGCAAGATGTGAGCGCTCTACTACTTAGCCACCGCAGCTCCGCCAACTAGACTCGAACCTACGCCCTCTCGTACATGTTCCCACTTCGACCACGCACGTTGGTAACACTGAAGAACATAAGGCATATGAGATTCATCTAAGATGTTACGTAAACTTTGACCCATTGTGTCTCGCAAATGGCTGAATAGTGTGGCCTAGTATTTTCGTATATAACTAACTGAAGGGTAAAATACAACACGAAATCTGCTCCCAAATTCTCAGACCATGTAATTAGCAGATATGCACAGGAAAAACACACCGCTAGTTATTGAAATAACCTCTCAGAACTACCCAATTCAGTGAAAAAAATTGTTTCTTGCGGACACCACATGGTCTCCAGACAAGTTAACAGCCCACCATCTTTTATCCCGGTTTGCTATTTTGAGAATGATTAACAATCACCCACCCCAGTCTTGCCTCCTAGTCTCTTGTCACCTCTCCCCCTCTAGCCATGTGATTTGTCTTTCCCTCGTATTGACTTATTGCAGCAAATTTATTAATAAATGCATATAGTTTGTTGTAAATTATTTATACACACAGCTGTAAGTTTACGTTAATAAGCTAATGAAAATTACATGCTGCTAGAATTGTGAAGCAGCATTCTATAGAACTATTCTTTTCTGCGCATTCATACACAGAAGACTATAGGTAGTACATATAAAGGGAGTTCACTCTCAGAACTATGAAGTGCTTAGAGAGCTATACGCATAATGAAGGTGCTTACTAATTATTGTAGAAGAATATTCGACGGCTGATAAGATACATTGCCCAATGTTGTAAATGACTTGTAAGAAGCCCTAAAGAAACTGAGAAAGATAATGTATCACTAAACGCAAAAATGATGGACAATGGCAACGCCATCATTTGGGACGGAGATCAATGTAACTTTGACGTCCCTTGCCTTTTGCCTATTAGTAAATTTCAGAGCTCATCTGAACGTAGAGAAGACTTAAATTTTATAGTTTTAACATTAAATTGTTTTTAGTAATATATATATATATATATATATGGGCAACGCCCTAGCCGAGCTGGTCTACCGGTTCCCGTAAGATCACCGAAGTCAAGCAGCTCTGGGTCTGGTCAGTGATTGGATGGGTGACCGTTTCAGCACTCCAGATGGTGTTGCCTGTGCGGCGTCCACCCAGCGTCGTGAGGCCAATTGGGGAGCTACCTGAATAAAGAGGTAGCGATCACAGTTGAGAGCTTCGGCTCTCCTCTCCCAACACGTCTGGTCAACGTGGGAGCAGTAGACCACCTCCTCCCTCCGGGAGAGGCCTCATCCAGTAGTGGATTGAATATGGCTGTGTATTATTATATATATATATATATATATATATATATATATATATAAGCATCTGAATTCCATAACTTCAAAATACGTTAACCGTGTACTTTTACTTACCAGCACACTGAAAGTCTTCAAGTTGAGTAAAAACACTATGAAGTAAACTCGACAGTTTGATACATTCCTTGTATCGTTTTGAAAAAGGGCTAATAAAGAAATATAGAGCAAAGAAGGGGAAAATAAAGAAATGAACAGAATAATCTCTCTCTCTCTCTCTGTGTGTGTATACGAGGTACTATCAAAAAGTTTTGAGACTAGTTCTGTAACACGTCAACAAATTGCAGCGCAAGGCTGCACGCACAGGCACAGGGAGCACCGACCTTTGTAAGTCAGTGTGCCAAGAGATCATCCTGTGTACATCGAAAGCTGTGCAGCTGGTGCTACTCTGACCACGTATGCGATTTAATCATGGACAGCAAGTTAGAAGAACAACGAGCAAACGTGAAATTCTGTGTGAAACTGGGCAAATCCGCCACGGGTACAGTCTTCACAATGGAAGAACCCATGTCCATGGCCAAAAAAGGAGAAGCAGGTCCGCAGCTCGAGCAAGTGCACGCTCATCGTCTTTTTTGACATTCGCGGCACTGTATCACGAATTCATCCCCAGGAGCCAGACCTTCAATAGCGAGCTCTACAAGCAGTTTTAAGGCGGCTGAGGGAGGACATTCGGCAAAAGCGACCAGATATGAGAGTGGAGAAAAAAAAAAAAAAAAAGGCTGCTCCACGACAATGCACCCTGCCCTCATCACACGTGAGTTATCAGAAACAAGATGATCGCATTGCCGCACCAACCCTACCCGCCAGGTCCTGCGGACTTCGCCATCCTCCCGAAGCTGAAGATCCACTTCAAAGGTCGTAGTTTTGACACTATTGCGGAGAACCAGCGCGAATCGCAGAAGGTACTTGACACGCTTCGAAAATAATAATTCCAACACACATTCCAGCAGTGGCAGAAAAGCTGGGAGCGCTGTATTATTGTACGCTGTAGCTCTGTATATACACATGCTTATCAGAATAATGGAAACACCTGTAGTTGGCAACACGTCAGATGTATGGGTTGGCAGTGGTGTGGCGACCGCAGCGCCGGACTGCTGGTGGTGGTGTGTTAGGTCGGTCTCCATACTACGTCAGGCGTCGTGGAACAGGAGTGTGCAGTGGCTGCAGCAGACGGAGGTAAAATGGGAGACCTCTCAGTTTCAAAGAGGGCAAATTGTTGGTGCGCGGTTATGTGGAGTGAGTGACGGCAGTGGCTAGTGCGTTAGGTGTGTCGCCAGGGACAGTGTCGAAGGTGATGACGGCCGACACAACACACGGGAAAACCACATCGGGGAAGCGGAACAGTGGGCGGAAGAAAAGCATCAGTGACAGGGCACGCCGGGTATTAAAGCGCATTGTCACGCGGAACCGTCGTGCCACTGCGGCGCAAGTGACGGAGGAACTCAATCAGCACCTCCCCCAACCTGTTTCGACAATCACAGTCCGCCGCGAATTACATGACATGAACTTACGGGGTCGTGTTGCACGGGCCAAACCTCTCATCAGGGACCAGAACGCTTTAGCACGCCGCAAATGGTGCCGCGACCATGCAACTTGGACCGTTGACGACTGGGAACGTGTGGTATGGTCGGATGAGTCACCATTCACCCTATTCCAAACCACCGGCCGTGTTTATGTGTGGAGAACGCCCAAAGAAGCGTATGATCTGCAGTGTCTCCGCCCAACTGTGAAACA
>JAGDQP010003692.1:53460-91541 GCA_022664845.1 Lepisma saccharinum
TTTCCTTTGTACTAGTTATATATATATATATATATATATATATAACTAGTACAAAGGAAAGCCAATTGAAGACAAATCAAGGAGAAAAAAGGATAATACTTACAGCTTACTTTCGCATTAGATCACACATATTCACATGTACACAAAAAAAAAAAGTCACTATATTTCGTGTATTCACACTTTTTCAAGTAGAGAGGAAGAGAGCGAATTTTCTGCTTTATTTATCTTAAATTTACCTACTATATATATACAATACACGAAAGTTAATGTAGCTACACAGTTCTAAATGATGCTAGTGTTCCAAAAAATTTAGTTATGTTCAATATTGTATGAAATACAACTGAAAATGTTAAGAGTAATATAGTGCTTTAACGTACCTTAGCCGGAGCTATCTGTGCATATTACAGGATATCGAAAATTATTTTAGAAAGTGCAATGGCGTACGGAGGATAAATCAACTATGCGACGGTGCAAGGGATGAATAATGAGTTATCTGCAATGTTGCTGTATGATTTGAAATATTTTGCTAATACAGGAAAAGGAAACTGCGTTTAGAAATGAATTTGCTCCTGTCTAAGGAGTGAGGTATAAATTATGGAGGAGGGGGCACTGTATGGAGTACGTGTGATGTTGCACGGGGTATTCAGCTACTCAAAGATCTATGGGAGAACTAAAAGTGTGTAATAAAATTGATTATGTATTTACTGCAAAAATAAGAAAATTGAAATGTTTAGTACGTATCAAACCTAAACACAGAAAGTACTTTGATCTTTTAGTTTTCCTTTCTGAACTACTACAGGTGAAATAAAAAAAAAAAAATGTCGATAACGAAACATTAATATTTCGTCAGCAGATTTTTGAACAAGAGGGACAATGCTTTCTTTTTATACAGTATTTGAGAGAGGAACGAATTTCTACACAAAATGTTTTCAACTCCCTTTAACAAGCGGTTACGAATCAAGCAACAATATTCTAAACTCGTTCATTCACTCCTTGCACACTCGCATAATTGATTTTCCTCCATACGCCATTACTATCCGCACTTTCAACTGAATTTTATAGAGTTCCCTCCCACTTTCCAACGTAAGTTCCGATACCCAATAATATATACACAGTTCTGAAGTAAAATTTTGGTAGCTATGGACTGCGGCCCGTTACGATAATAGGCAAAGCCAATATCTAAAATCCACAAACATCCATTCCCCAGGAAGGCCAACGCCCTAGCCCACACGGCTACCGAGGTTGGTGCCCAAGGCGGGGTTCGAACTCGCAACCTCGTCAACGGCGAAACCTGCGTTCTAGCCCAACACGGCCACCGAAGTCGGCCCAATTAAGGTTTATTACAGCATTACATTAGTATTAACATATTTTCTTTTGTATTTTACACACGCCCTCAGTGTTGAACCTAACTATATTGTTTTTCGATCATCATTCAGAATTGCATACCTGGCAGGCGGCAGTTACGTAATATTCGAACATTATGAAGTGTTCCTGTCTTTATTTTCATGTCTCCCTCTTTGTCTCGATTTCATTATTAAAATTATTCTCAGCGCTTTCCTCTTGAAAAACAATACAAGGAACGTACCAAAACTGTCGGAGTTTACTTTAAAAAGTGTTTCTACTCAACTTGAGGTAAGTATATGGGACACAGCTTTCCGTAAAATATGTCGTAGCTTAATGTAAAAGCCAAGCTCTCCGACAAAAGATGGTAGCACTATCTCCGTACGTGACTAATGTATTTTTTATCGTTGCACGAAATTTCAATGTTGCTCCTACAAATTCAAGCCTAAAGTGTTCAAACTTTCAAGAAAGTAAGTTTGAATCGTCTGCAAGAGACTATCATCAGTTTCCGGACAAGCCCCCCCCCCCCCCCCCCCAAAGATAGGTTTGGATACCCCTAACAATGAACAAGAAAAAAAAAATCGGCACGGATAGAACTCTTGAACTGGTTATGATGAACTTTCTTCCCTGAAAGTTTGAACTCTCTAGGCTTGAATTTGTAGGAGCAACATTGAAATTTCGTGCCACGTTAAAAATACATTAGAAATATAGAGATAGTGCTGCCATCTTTCGTTGGAGATCTTTGGTTTACATTAACCTTAAATTAGTTCAAATGTATTCGTATACATGTTTAGTTAAACTTTGCCCGTTGTCTTCATAATCACAATCCTACTACGTTGCGAGTGAAGCTTCTCTCGTCTTTAGGTGCAGCTTGCAATTTATGTAGCTGTCTGCGAAGGGATTCGAACCTGGAAACTTGTGATCTAATTCTTCATTCTAACCCAGTGCTTCTGAAACTTTATTAGCTCGCGGCACATTAATTCACCATGTTCAACATTGCCGCACAATCGCGTACTAGGTTGCAACACTCTGCTCAAGATGTCACCCCTACCAGGATTGATTCGGAGTCGTAGTTAGAGAAATGTCTCCAAAATTCCTCAGCCCATTCGGAGGGTATATAAAGTAGTCAACACGTTCAACCAGTGTTGTCAAAGTTCACATCCCTTTCCTCTTACTGCAGATACAAAACCTCTCGTTAACAGAGGCAGTATTTAACAGCTCAAGGTTAGGGAAATATCACCATTTGAATTATGGACTTTAACACAAAATTATAAATTCAGATGTCCTATTCTTATCAATACATTCTATTAACAACATACTTGTGCGAGAAGGGAATATCCGCGTTGGCCAACATAGAAACTAATACACTCGTCCCCGTATTAAATATTTGTGGAAAAACACTCATATTTCTTATTGAAGAAAAAAAATGTCTAGCCATTCTAGTTATTACCTACAATGTATTGGCTCCTCCTATATGGAAAAAATATTTAAACCGTTTCAGGTTCTCTTATTTTATGGTTCTAATATTTTTTTGTTTTTATTTTCTCGCGCCACAGTATTTGAGAATCACTGCTCTAACCACTACGCTATGGGAATATCCCCCAGTGGCTTCTATTTTACTAGTTCTTTTGTCACAAACACGAAAGGAATATTAAAATAGGAGCCACTCGGGGGATGTCCCCATAGCCTAGTGACGGAGTACAAATCACAAGCTTCCAGATTCGAATCCCGCCGCTGAAATTACTAACTACCTGAACTCAAAACAGTCTAGAAACGAAGTAGAAATATAATCATAAGGGCTATGGACAAAGTCCAACTAAATATCTATACAATAGACATAAAGCAATGTCACTAACCTTACATCAACTAGTTCACATCTAAAAAACTGCCCTCAGAAATGCAGTAGTCAAATAAGCTGAGCTTTTCGCTACACGAACGGTAGCGTCGTCAGGCTTTGATAAGGTTAATTTGTAACAAAATCGGTTAACTGTAAATCATGTTAATTACGCTAAGATATTTACAACTTACCATCCTAGACACCAGCGGACTTAGCAACGAATTCTATATATTCAACTGCTTCGTGAATATTGCCAGAGCAGATAAAATCGTATTGTACGAAAATATTACTACATTGGTTTCTTTTTTTGAGATGCCTAGTGGAAAGTGGATGACAAAGAATATTTATGTTGTGAATAAACGGACGAATCGCAATAAATTATTTAAAACACTGATATGGTGTATGTCATTGTTTTACGTATCCGAAATACTTCATCGACGAAGGGGATTCAAACGATCCATCAAAGTTTCCCTAATCAGAGTTTAATTCCGGCCTATTTTTAATTATGGAGCAGGTATACGAAACTCCAAATTACTGGTTGCATTGTGAATTATCCTTGAACACGTAATTAGATGTTCCGAAAATCTGAAAAGCCCGGATACAGGATTTCCGGGGTTGAAGTCCCTTCCATGTTCACTACTTCGTACAGAAAAGCAACCCTAGATTATTCACACATTAAATTTTACCGCAATTACATGTGACCTCATAGACTCCCGATTCATGATTACTTTCTGTGAAGTAACTCTCGTATCATTGTATGAGCTTTCAAGTGTAGACAATGCTGTGGTTAAGCCGTTCTTGCTCAATAGTTTTTTAAAACAGTTATGTAATTTTAGGGAAGATATTTACAATAATCTTTATTTTTTTACTCGTGTCTTATTGAAAGTGGATATTGCTCTTTACGTCAATTTTAGTTGGTTGTGTGAATAATCATTATCGGTGCCTACGGAAAAAGTGTGTTCAATTTTCGTGTCTAAATCTAAGGGGTCGGAACAAATTCTGTGTACCTGAAGACGAAGTTTTTCTATACATTTCCTTTCGAATCATAAGAATGACCAGAAGGTTGATGAATGTAAAAAGCGGAGGCAGACTGCTTTCTATACACTCCTGCTCTCAAACTTTAGCAATCTAGTGTGACAAAGCTAAATCGATAGCAATATTATACATATCTACAACGTCAATGGAAAATAATAATAATAATGCCGAAGTCGTCATTACTAGCGGCCCATTTGAAGTGTTCGTTAGTGTACCTAAAATCAGAATTTAATTTGTAAGGCTTTTAGGCAACTTTGGCTCAGACCGAATGGATGATGGAAGAATTGGTGAGATGAAGGAAGTGGGAGGAAACGAGTGTCCCGAGAAAACCCACGTACACGATGTTTGTCCACCACAGAGCCCACATGGCATGAGCAGGGATCGAAACTACGACCCTTATGTATCAAAGTTTGGTCCAATATTTGGCAAGGACGACTGAGATGGGAAATTATAGGGCGAAGAGTGCCAGGCCATATTTTAAGAAGTCCGTAAATAATGTGTAACGATGGGATCTAGTACAACAAGACTTTCTCTGTATCTTTAATAATTAATTAATTAATTTTGTACAGCCTGTTTATCTATGGAATTTAACCTATTGCTTATTATTTCCTCATAATTCGTGATTGAAAGCATGTTCTCAATCTTCTCGATGTATTCTTCTTTGGATATAATCACGAACTTCCCTCTTTTGTCACTTCGTATACACAAAATTAAGTAGATTTTAACCACTTGTGATAAGTCTTTCGATAGTCTGTAAAGGATGTTTTTTTGACTGTCCTAACAAATTTTGAGGGTGAAAATGATAAAATGCATTGTAATGTGAAAGAATCTTGCAAACTAATATAATTAATAGAGTTTGATTTCTTATACTGGTCACCTGAGCGTGATAGTCTATTTACTTCAAATTAGTTTTGAACAGCACAGAATACTCAAAACTTCAACATACAACTTGAGACAATGCTTTTCGTAGACTAGAATTCAGTACTCTTAACAGACCGTAACTATGATTGTACGGCAGCCAAGGCAGAGAGCTGTTGAATGCCCGATATTATGCGTCACATTTATCAAAACACAAGGTGTCATAACTATTCATTACGAGTACATATTAGGCACGAAAGACCGACAAAATTAAAAATTTCAAACTACACGAATCTCGCTACTCTGCCCGATGGGTTTCACTGCAACCTAAGTATGCTTGAGTGGCTTCGATGTTAAGATCTTCACACGCTAAACTGATTAACGCAATAAAATTAGTGTTCCAGTTTATATCGTACTATTTGTCGGTGTCTATAGACTACCTAAGCCATGATACCCGTCAGAAACTTATCCAAAGAACCAGGCTGGCAACTGATAAATACCAGCATCAAAATCCGTCAGGACTCTTGAATGCTTCGGTAGCCACTCCTAGAAGGAAAGCAACTCAATTATTTGTGTATTCACATTAATGTGTCCCGCTTACCGTGATACTTGAAGTCGATAAATAAACATTTCAAGTTTTTCTATTCAATCAACTTCTTACTGCTGAGTTTCATATAATCCATAACAACGCTGAATGGCATTCAAATGCATTCTTACAAAATTATTTGATACTACATCAATGTATGGCTGCACCATATATTTGGACAATTAAGAATGCTTGTTACCATGGCAATAAAGGAGAAAAATTCTCAAAACTTCTTCAGATCAGCCATTCTGACGAAGTTGGAAGATGGTGCATTGATCGAACGAAGAAGGCGAGAAGCCCTACAAAATACACTGCGTGATAGTGTTCGAGTGTGCTAAGACTATGAGCACTTTCTCACCAATTTGGGCGCCAAAGTTATGCTTAAGTTGCATTCTTCGAACGACTGAATTTCGGCGTATCTACGAGTACTCTGTATATATGGGTAAGCAATAAAGTAAAGACAGTGTTCAAAAATATAGCCTGTGCTATTCCTCAACAAACTATTCAAGATGAAACTACACCATTGCAAAATCAAAAAATTCCGTACGTAAACAGCCTGGAACACCTATGAAAACAAAGGTTCAGACTGAACACTCCAGACAAGAGAAGACTAATTTTAATTTCTCTCATTTTTAAGGTATTCCGCATTAGATCTTGGGTATACATTTGGACATTTGTTGTTTGCTTGCAATGCATTGTAACGAATTTCAAATACAAAGTTAAGAAATAGTGCTGCATAAGTTACTACATAGAATAAAGCCAGCATCACATACAAACTAAATTTTCAAACCTTATAAGATTAAATAAAACTATGTTTAATGTACTTAAGGGAAAATAAACTTACCTTATATCCACACAGAACACCACCTATGGATAAGTATGGGTTGTTTGCCTTCAAATATGGGTTTATTTAATGCCTAAATTGTCAAATTTATAACCCCCAATGCCAAGCCAAAATACTAAACCCACCTCTACTAACAAAATACTTTCATTTCATACGTCAACTCAAGGAAATTTTCCACATTTGTATTACATCGAATTAGCAGTTGAGTAAAAAGCAGGTTATATCATGTAATCAGAATCAATGCGAGACATCGAAGATTTTCTTTTATTGTTGGAAATACTTGACATTGAAGTCTACAGTGACTGGAAAAAATATAATTGCGTTCAGAACTTCATAAACAAAATCCTCTTTTTTATATGTGTACGATAGTTATATGAATTCAAGGTAAAAATCAAGAGTACTTTTGTTTCACTTCGTAAAAGTTTGATACCACTCATTCACACGTTTTATAATGAAGCACTTTCATTCTTTCACTTGTCAGTCAAAATCAAATCAGTTGATTGCAGTTTACACAAAGATTAGCTTGTAGATTGTTGTAGATTGGTCGTACAATGATCGTCGACATTCCCGTAGTATTTGCCCCCACGTACAGCAGATTCATTGCAGATTGGATCGTCATAGCTCAAAGTTGTACCGAAGAGGGCTTCAACGACTGTAAAATGAACTGTATGTCAACATAGAACATTAAGTGCATCAACAATAAATACTCAAGACGTTACTTTTTCAGTTGTATGTAATTGAAGTTTTCAGAAACTTTAATGTAAATGCTGATAGCACGCATACCAGTTGAAGATGGAATAAATTGCGAAAAGGTTACCTATATGTGACGTAGACT
This sequence comes from Lepisma saccharinum, assembly GCA_022664845.1. Classification (NCBI taxonomy): domain Eukaryota; kingdom Metazoa; phylum Arthropoda; class Insecta; order Zygentoma; family Lepismatidae; genus Lepisma; species Lepisma saccharinum. Next base: position 60,797 of record JAGDQP010003692.1, read on the forward strand.
CAAGAGTTAAGAATTCATGCAATTTACTTATTAAAAATTAAACTCTTTAAATTCAAAAGTTTTCTTTGTCGAATTAATTTTGAATGCTTTAAATTTTTGTATCCGTACTACCAGGTTTAGGTTTAACTATTCAATGCTGAATTTTGTCTACTAAAATGCGTAAACGTTAAGTCCATGAAACTTTGTATGATCAGAGAAATATGCGAAAAGTTATCATCATCAACGAGCACAAGTATGTCAGGAAACTTGAAAAGTAACTACTACTTTCTGTGAACAAATATTTTGTAATGTATAATAGTTACGTTGCATAAGGGTCTTCAAAGTAGTTTGAAAATCCTATATGTAGTTGTCCCAATATTTTCAGCCACAGCCTCATGTTCTTCATTGGGGGCACACCAACGAATATTACTAGTAGAGATAACTTATCTATACTTTCGAAACCACCGATACGTGCAAGGTATCGGTATCGTTCGATACCTCAAATAATGAACTCGAAATTTTATATATTTTGACACTGAAATCATTCTCTGAAAATCTTGTCGTAGAACATTATAATTTATATTTCAGAGTGAAAGCTTCTTTAGTTTTCACAACAAAATTACTTCAAAGGAATTGGGTGCTACGCTCCATTTATGTTGAGAAGTAAGAGATCATGGTTGAATAAAAGACAGGCTACCTATTGAAATTGAGAATGATTTTAGAGATTCTGCGCCTATATTCGTTACCGATACTCCAAGAAAAAAATGTCTAGAAACCGATACTTTATTTAAAAAGTAACGAGTAAAGGGTACAGATACTTCTCAAAAGTATCTCGATAATTCATCGATACTTGATATGGTTTCTTTGATAACGCAAATCTAAAAGAAGCAGTGGTACAAAAGAGCTGCTTATAAAATTTCTATGGCTGCCGGGAAATGTGACGTCTTTTCTATCGATGCTGCCAGCACATACAATTCACAACATTCAAGTGTGACATCTAGATTTGGACGTGTTTCTTTTCTGGAAGTATCGAGCGCTTATTCCGATACTCGATAGCGCTTAGAAGTATTTAGTACTTCGATAGATATTTCCCCCCGAAGTATCAAATATTGCCCACGCGGAAGTGTCGATGTCAGTTCCACTACTTGATATCGCTGAAAGTATAGATTGTTTCGATAAAGGTACTTATTTCCATAAATATGGAGTTGTTGGCCAGATATCAATTTTTGCATCGCGATTCTGTACATGTCTAATAGGATTAGATTCGAAGTGGATGATCGAGGTTAAATGTATGCTCTGCTCTGGTTTCTATCTTTCAACGCTAGCCGATCGCTTCAACACTGTTACGCAGAGCTCGAGCACCACAGAAATGTGTGTGTGAAAAAAAAAACAATCCCAATAGAAAGAAAATTCTCAGTTTTCTTAAAAACCTGCAACATTCCTTTCAGTCATTAAATACTTGTGCGGGTTAATATGGTATCGAGTATCGGAGGTAAGAAATAAGTAGTGGTATAGAGTATCCAGAAATTTTGGCATTGACCCACCTCTAATTGCTAGTCAATTAAGTATACAGGGTGAACGGTAACTACGGCGACAAACTTCTGGAGGTGATTCCTGACATCAAAACAAGACGAAAGTTCCTCTGACGAATTTTCGAAATGTCCATAGTTTGAGGGCTAAAGGCTGCCGAAAGCGTAGGAAAATTAACTTCAGAGGACAATATTTCAAAAACTATACAACGTAGAGTGCAGTTAAAAAAATAACTTAAGAACCCATACCTACTTTATTTAAAAATGTACGTTTGAAAACTATTCAATGCGTGCGCAAGAGATTCCAGGAGCTGCTGCGAAGCAAAGAAGTGTCTAAAGTTGGTGACACGAAAGGGGGTGCATAGATAACACGATATTTGTTAATACGTGTTATTAGGAGATTCAATCGTCTAATAAGATATTGTTCGCCAATATCTTAACACAACTTTTCCCGGCAGATGGATTGGACGAGGAGGTCCTATTGCATGGCCTGCCCGGTCACCTGACCTCAACCCTCTATACTTTTACTTGTGAAGACACCTGAAAAGTGTCGTGTATGACGTGCCAGTTCCTGATCACCAGACACTTTAACAACGTATCCGTACAGAATTTGACGATCTTCGGGTGCAAGATGGACAATTGGAGCGAGTACGGTAATCCATGATGCGACGAGTTGTCGGCTGCATTGACGCCCAAGGAGGGAACTTCCAACATCTCTTGTGAAGTTTCCAGAAGTAATGACAAACAGCTGTGGCTTACAATACGGTACTGTCACAACGCAAGTTTCAATACTATTCGTGTAATGTACGAAAGATCTAATGACAGATTTCCGATAAATTGCCGGATAATTGTTGGCAAGAACTGCTTTGTTTCTTTTTCACCCTACTGCCGTTTTTCCTGGATATTCCCACTAATACACAACGTGAATGTTGTAACCTATCGAAGGCCTAGGGCGCTACCTCTCGCCGGACGTTGTACTGGCTGAAGGATGTTATCCTTCCAGACATTCGGCCACCAGCTCATCAAGGTTTACACGACACACAATACGTACATTGCTAAATTCCGGTTCGGCCATTCTGACAGTTGTCAGGGTTCTCCTTCGTACTACCAGGACTATGCCAGAATGGTAGCTGTACTGAAATGGACCTGGCTACTAATTCTAAATCCTTTCCCATAGCTGCCAGTTTGATTTAAATATCTTCATCGTAACTGCCCTGACACTGCTGCCATTATTACATACTAAAATTACCGCACAACTGGCGATACGGTTGGGCGACGTGTTTTGTTTCTCCTGACAAATGCAAACACGTACGAGTTGAAATCAGGTCGGTTTCCAGAACTACGTCCAATTAGGTTCTTCATTGGCGTGCTTACGCAACCCCGCATAGTCTAGTCTACAAACGTCCACCATCTTGCAACTTCTTCAGATATGGACGTACCGCTAACGAATAACGTGTTATCTATGTACCCCCTTTCATGTCACCAACTTTGGACACTTCTTTGCTTCGCAACATCTCTGGGAATCCCTTGCGCACGCACTGAATAGTTTTCGATCATGCATTTTTAGATCAAGTAGGTATGAATTCTTAAGTTAAAAATTAACTGCACTCTCTACGTTGTATAGTTTTTGAAATATTGTCCTCTGAATTTGATTTTCGCACGCTTTCGGCAGCCTGTAGCTCGAAAACTATGGACATTTCGAAAATTCGTCAGAGGAACTTTCGTCTTGTTTTGATGTTAGGAATCACCTCCAGAATATTGTAGCCTTAGTTACCGTTCACCCTGTATAGTAAGTGAGAGTGATAGAAAGAAGTGACAGAAGATATAAGTAAGGGAACGCTATAACAAGAAAAGTGCAACTGGAGTTTGAATTGTCTATAGTAGCGAATTTTGTCTTCCAACTGTTTTAGTGTTGCTATACTGACAGGTGAATATTAATAAATTACCGAACTAAAAAAAAAAAAAAAAAAAAAAAAAAAAAAAAAAAAAAAAAAAAAAAACTGCCGACCTAATATTGGTGTATTAATAGATTTATACCCCGTAAATTATGTGAAACGTCATTTTTGTATGTAAATAAATCTACAAGCAGCCTAATGATTGTAATTCGTTTACCACTAACAAGATATGAACAATAATAAAGACGGGTGAATTGCATATTGTGTTTATCTTAGTAAACTTTTCTATGAAAGACGACCACGATACGCTCAAATTAACCTTGGCTGAATTCAGCTTCGGAATTTTAGAAATTATATAACATGCTCCTATGACAAGATTAATACTGGTTTTGCATTTATGACATTAATCTGGTGCCGTTTGATATTGGTCGTTGCGTAAATGTTTTGAGACCGGGAACGGATTTTAAGTATTGGCATCTCACTTGGTCTTCCCAATGTAGTTTTTTCTACCATTACAATAACTTCGTGCACTTCGGAATAATGTGTGTTGTTCATGAAATAACCTTATATCCCGTGACTGTTCTTTCTAGAGCCACGTGCTTTTGTTGTGTTGAGTTTGGTTAAATGTTACCCGTGTAGATTTGAGGCATTTGTTTAGCTGTAACCATTGTCTGCACAGAAAAAAAAAAATCCGAGAACAAATAAGGATTTAAAAAGTTGATTTTGTAAGCTCTAAGTAAAAATTCTTCAAAACATTTGATTTTGACGAGTTGGAATGACATGATTATTCAGTAGTGTGAAATTTATTACCAGTCTTGTAAATCCGAAATCCTTCCTTCAAGAACAAGTACATGAACAGTGTTACAACTTCCACATACTTCTTCTGACTACAAAGGTTCCGGCATTAATGTGGGATCAACTTCAGACCGTTGTACATACATGAATTAACTCAAAGTACAAACAAAAGATATATAGCCTATTAGCAATCAGGTCAATCCAACACATCAAAATCTAATGTTTGTAAAAACATTATTCTTTAGAGCTTATACAGACTATGTTGAAATTCTGATTTGGTCTCAGAAATTGATATCTTTTTCAATCAATGATGACAATGGTTATAGTAAGGATCAGCCACACAAGCGAAATTCAAACAAACCGAACACAACAAAAGTTCGTGAGACTGCCTAATTTTCCAGAAATTACATAAATACAAGTTAGAGAAATTTTCAATAAACATAAATTAAATCCCATTTTAAGCACCCCAATGACTACAAAAATCTTTCATGCGACACTTCACGGGAAACCCGAAAATGATCTAATTTTTGTTGATCAACGGAAATTTATAGCTTTTACATGTAAATAAATAAACAAGCAATGCAACAATTGTATTTAGTTTGTAATTTATTGTAATGAGTGCATTAAGTTACTTGTAATTGTAGGAACGAGTGCAGTGGCATGATTAAACGTTGCCTGTCACGAAAGAACCCCAATACTGAAAATTGTTTCAGGTCTTTCAAAATATTTACACAATTGCCAACATTAAACAACTTAAGCTAGAAAAGCGACCGATCGAAGCGTGTTATATATATCTTTCCTAAAAGTTCGAACTGAAATCAGATAAGGTTAATTTGAACATAGTCTCCTTGCTTCGAAACTTTACAAAGAAGCACAATGTCGAATTCAGTCTTCTTTATTACTAGCACGTATCTTATTACTGGTAAACAAACTACAAATTAAACAAGTATTAGGTTTTGTAGATTTATTTACGTACATCATGTTTCACATTATAATGTACAAGTCATACATTTCTGTAAATCAACCACCAATATTAGCACACACACACACGTCTAACCATGCTGGAATGGATGCAATTTTCCGACGAATAGCATTATTCATGCTCTGCGTGTTGCTGGGCTTGTGTAAGAACACCTTGATTTTCAGGCAACCTCAAATGAAATATCACCAGACTGAGGTCTGGTAATCGGGTAGACATATTCACATCACTATCCGATAAATCACATAGCTCGGAAACACACTCCTTAGCTGTGTGTTACACCGAGTAATAAAGCCGTGGACACTTATCAACCTGTCAGGATTTCATGGCATGTCATTGTGATTGCAAGTGTTGACTTGCTTGTGTATCTCATAATCCGATAATAACCAGATGAAAACAGTTTTTTAACACCCCTATATAAACAAATTCAAACTTTAATTGAAACTTTTTTCTTAGCATTCCCTTACTTATTTTTTTCTTTCTCTCACTTTCTATTTATTTATTTAATATTCATTGGTGAGCCCCCGATGAATAGTACGAAGGTGTTTGAAAATGTTCGGACAACCATATATGTAATTCCCAAACTACATTGAAGATTTTTATGGAACGTACGTACCATACATTTTAAAACATACGTCTTCCGTGCGCTACAATGAAATTAGTTAAATACTCTGTACTGAAGTAAATCGAAGGTACCTGTTAAGTTCGTAGACTTCTGTTGATTCTAGTCACGTGAAAAGCATGGTAATTTCACTGGTCGTCAACCAATCTCTGCCAGTTGCACTTGATGCTGCAAATTATTCTTCGAAGCACTGGATATTTTAACTTGTGCTGAACATCAGACATGGAGCTGTAAAGTCTTTTTTATAATCAACTTATTTTAAACATGAATCATACTTTCACCTGGGAACAGTCATTCTTTTCCAATACATAAAATTGAACCGAAGTCCTCTACACAAAATTTAAAGTCTTATACTAATCGCACCCTCTCACAAAAAACAAAAGTTATGGTCGAAAGTGAGTGAAACATTCACCGACATGATGGCCAACAGTGGAAAGTCTTAGAATTGTATATTAAAAATTTGGTGAAACAAATCCCTCTTACTCACTCAATCTACACATAAAACAAGAAGATCCCTTTTTCGTACAAGTCTATGTTGGTATTTTTGACAAATAAAATAAGAAATTAAAACGCTGAAAACACGAAGCTCAGTAAACGTACACAAATTCTTTAGTATCCACCGCCTCCAACGGGTGAACGGCTCCTGTAACTGGAACGATAGCTATCGCCACCATAATTATCTCGACCACCACCATACTTATCACCGCGGTCATATCCACCACCATATCCTCCACTACGAGAGCCGTAGTCATCGAATCTGCTTCTGAAACCACCACGACCTCTGGAACCTCGACCTCCATAATCATCCCTTCCCCGCCCACCTCGAAATCCTCCACGACTTCCTCGAAATCCTCCTCCACCTCTCCCCCTTCGGGCGCGGGCTATTTCCACTTTCAACTCGGAACCCAACATTTCAGTTCCATTCAGACTATCGCAGGCTGTTTCTGCATCATCCCTGTTTTCAAATTCAATGAAGCCAAACCCAGGAGGATTAAATGCAACCCATACATTGTTGAGTTTACCATACTTCTCGAATTCTCTCTCCAGATCCTCTTTCTTTACAGAATCAGTCAGGCCTCCGACAAACACACGGGTGCCTCTGCTGTATTCACGGTCCCCAGACATCTGAAAGGAATAAAAATCTTTGTAATTAAAATAATTCAGTAATATCATTAATGTGCAATATATACATATAAAGCTGTATTAAAACTTTACACCACGGCTCTTTGCTACAAAAACAAAAAAATAATCTACTAGGCATAATAGGGGATAGAATAAAAACTACGCAAGTTTGCTTTCTTTTTGTTTCGTTTCAGGTGCTGTGGTCTTGCTTCTAGCGTATAAAAATGCGTGCTATCAAATACGACCACACTCCGTGTAAAACAATCCATCTTTCCCTCAAATCTTCGTTCATTGGCCCACAAAAATATTTTCAGCCAATGCCTAGGTAATGAAATAGGGTCAAACGTACAAAAATTAGTGAGTCGAAGAACATCATTTCGTACTAACAGGTATTTGATGGATACATGTGCTTTTAAAACAACGATTAACTCAGAACCCAAAGAGCCATTTCCTTTATTATTACCCGTTGATAACTTCCTACGGCACATTGAATTTTCTTAACGAATTCTATAATTTCCATTTAGTAGGAGTCTATATATTTGGTCGAATCCGACTACAGTAAGTTAATAATTGCATGCGACTCCATAGCCCTGTTACCATACTCATCATGTACGTGAGAGTATCACCAAATTGTAATACAAACTTATTGCTAAGGCGGATAAACTAATTCGTGATTTCCGAAAAATTGAAACTGAATATGTGTTCCAGCAAAGTTTCAGGGTCGGTTAATCCAGGGGTTCTCAAACATCTTGACCTCCCCCAGATAAAATCTTCCAAACTCTCATGCATCTCTGCTTGAATACTGAATTGAAGCATATGTTCGTAAATGGAATTACAATGAGTAAAAATGGCATAATTCATTGATTCATCGTGATACTGAGAGGTGTGCTTGCTCTGCTTAGCACGATATTTAGAAACAGTCACTTACATCTACCTCTCCACATTCATTCTTCCAGGATATTTGGTTTAATAGCAGTAACAGAAAATACTTCCTTTCGCACAAATAAGACGAGCCATTCCCAAAGCAGTTAGAGAACATGTGAGTTAACCAATGATTCAGACAAGAATTTATTGTATGAGGCAGGTCGTTAATTTTATATAGAATCATCACCAATAAGTATGTGTTACTACCGACCAAGTCCACTATTACCTCAGTCAGAATGGTCGGCCACAGATTGAACCCACGACCTCCCAAACGCTACGCCGGCTCTTATTAATATTAGTTAAAGCATTTACAATTACTATATTTGGAGTCAGGAGGATGAGATTTTAGTTTGACATGTTGTTTGTACACTATTTTGTTTCGCTATATTACGAGGTACATTGAAAGTATAAACACCTCCTATTAGGTAATTTCGAAGAAAAATCTACCTATTGAGATCGGTACGTTATATATTAACACGCTAGCGGCCTTCTGAAGATATTTGAACCAAATTTTTATATGTTGTTTCTAGGCGCTCGGTTAAGTACGTTAATGAGCAAAATCGGTCGCCATCTTGGATCCAAAAGGGCCGCCGAACCCATTGTATAGAACATACAACCTAAACCGCTGGGGCTATTGAAATCAAATTTGGCATAAAGGTAAATCATCATTGTTTGATTACGAAAATGTTACCTAACGAATTTAAAATGGCGGAAGCAAGAAATCTATTTTCCATATCGTTTGAGCTAGATACGAAATTTGGCATAAAGGTGTATTCACTTGTATGTTACTAAAATATTACATGATGTATCTGAAGACGCCATCTTGGATCCAAAATGGCCGCCCCAGAAATACAATTACCAAACCCTTGAAGGTAGAGAAACGAAATTTTCTTTGAAGGTGTATGACCAAGAGTAGGTTACAATAAATAAGGCAAACCTCTCCTTTGGGAGGCGCAGCCCCCCGTGGGAAGGTGCAGATGGACACCATGGTGGTGTAGTGCCACAGGGAGATATTGGTTAAGATAAAGGACGCGCATCCCCCAAAAGCACTGAAGTTGAGGAGCAGCGCCGCTCCCGGCGAAGCAAAGCGAGTATATATATATATACGTATTGTGGGGTATCGTTGAAAAGCTCTTGATGAATAATCTACAAATCAATAAATAGTTTCTCGATAGCGCTCATAAAAAGCGAGATTTGAATTTTTAAAAATACAAAAACTTCGAGATCTACCTCAGCCTATAGGCCTGCCGAAAGGATTTTTTTCAGGTCTGGTAACAAAGGTGCTGTTTTTTTTAAAAACACATGAGAACTCGCTGGCAATCCGCGACAGATGGCAGCACCGTACGGCAAACACAAACTAGCGGCAACGGCGAGAGAGTGATGACTGTTTTGGATACTTACGATACTCGTAAAATGGCGACGTTTTCATTACAAGAACAGCGTGTAATCATCATCGGTGGTGCGACACCGCTTGAAATTCATCGGCAGTTGAGTGAGACATGTGGTGATGGTGTCATTGATTTGTCTAATGTGCGTTCGTGGGTGCGACTGTGCCTCCCGGCCTCGCACACGCCGGTCTGACGACATGATCAATCAAGTGGAGAAAGTTTTGTTGGAGGATCGCCGAATGAGTGGAAAAATTGCTTCCAAAGTTAGCATTTCCATGGTATCTGTGCACACAATCCTGCATGAAGACCTGAAAATGAGAAAAGTTTCCTCCAGGTGGGTGCCACGAATGCTGACGCGTGATGAAGTCATGAATGGTAAATGGAGAGACCAAATGATTACATGCTGTTCTTGTAATGAAAACGTCGTCATTTTACGAGTATCATAAGTATCCAAAACAGTCATCACCCTCGCCGCTGCCATCTGTCACGCACTGCCAACGAGTGCTCGTGTGTTTTAAAAATAAAGGTGCAGTTTCGTTTGTGCGATTTTCGCATACGAAGATCGCAAGGAACTACTGCACGCGCCACTGCACTGACACGTTGAAGGGAAATCAGTGAAGCTGGTTTGGTTTGCGCGTCGGACGCATGGTGTCGCTAGCAACTGTTGCAACGACTCCTTCGGAGACCAGTCAAGCTGCAGCTATCGCATGCGTTGTAGAGTGTTGTGCAGTTTATATTCGTGTTTTCTTTGAATTTGGAACTATTTTGTGCCAAATATGAACTTCAGCAGAGATGAGAATTAAAAGCTACGTCAAGAATTTACGAAAATACTATAAAATTGTTTAAAACGCGAAAGGAAGAGAATACATGCAAAGATGTGATTGTCCTCCAGTAAGTTTGATGTTCGATAGATGGCAGCAGAGTTTTCTCGCAGCTTGAAGTAACTATATTGTTTTATATTGAATGAAAGTTGAGTTTAATTTAAAATGCTGATTATATTGTTATTATAATTGTTTGTAATCGTGCCTAAAATTATGTTACTGTAAGAAATATTGTTTACAGAAAGTTCTTAAACTGGCAATGCACGAAAAGTAAATCATATGATTGTATAGATATACTAGGGCGTCGCGCACGCGCCAAATGCACAAAGGAAACTACCCCACTACATGCTTCTGTCGCAAGCATTCACTGAATGCAGTCATTGCATACGACCATCGCCTAAACGAAACTGCACCTTAACACGTTTCTATCTGTTACTAGACCTAAAAAAAAGGTGGTGTTATAACTTGAATGCACCTCGTATTTTTTGTGAACTGCTTAAGTACTGATTAACCCTACAGTGGCAATGTAACAACAAGGTTCGTAAACTTTACCATTAACATTTTCTGCTTGTGGATTGAATCGATCTCTGGTTTACTGATTTACAAATGTATTAATTCGAAAGGATTTCAAACGTAAAAAGCTTATTTTAGTAACCAGTCTCAAGATAATAATTTGTAGAAATAGCGGAAGAAACAACAAAATGAAAACTTACGAATTTGCTGAGATGAATAAAACATCGCGTTGTAATGCAACGTTTCACTACTTTTCTAGTTTATTAATGCAGTAGACACTGCTATGCCACTATATTTAATAGCAAAGGTGCACTTTAGGATAATCTAAAGCAACGATCTTCAACAAAAAATGGTAGCACTACCTGTTTTTATTTTCATTGTTACACGAAAATTCATTGCTCTCTTACTAAGCCTAGCGAGTTCAAACTCTCAGGGAAGGAAGTTCATAACCAATTCAAGAGCATGATCGATGTCGATTTTGAATTTTCATTTTTGCTCATTGTTGAAAGAGCTTCAATGTTATAAGTTTCGATATTTACAACAAGAATGAAGGAAAACTAAAAATTAAAAATCGGCAGCCATCATGCTCTTGAATTGGTTATGAACTTTCTTCCCTGAAAGTTTGAACTCTCTAGGCTTGAATTTATAGGAACAGCAAGGAAATTTCATGCAACTATACGAATACATTAGACATATATGGAGATAGTGTTGCCATCTTTTATTGGAGATCGTTGCTTTAGATTATCCTTAAAGTATCAAAACGCAAGCAATCGACACAATATGTGAGCTATATCCTGAAACATTCTTTACAATACCTTCATTTCCAACTTCACTCTCACTGTTTGATGTTCACTGTATAAACAGAATGTAGGGTCTACCTCAAGGTAAGTCTTTCTCTTCAGAGGACACATCATCGGGTTCATTTCCTAACATCCGTATTACTCCCTCAGCCCTAGCCGCACAAACTTCGTTATTGTTAAACGCACGCAGTTATACAAAATATCCAAAGAAGGAAAGTTGTAATAAACAGCAAACGACTGAATGATTTCTGAAAGTTGTTCAAATAATAGCGGTAAGCAGTTGAATCTCGCTCGACAAATGGAGCATGCATAGCTTCACAAACCATGGCAACGAATTTTTATACAAAGGGTTGTTTTCTGAAAGGAGTCAACGTGATTAGTAACGTTGAGCCTGCCAGAGCCAAGCTCCAGAAACTATCTTCACCCAACAGTTTGTAGCTGAAGAACTTAGAGAAAGAATGAGTCATGCACAGCGTGTCCAGGTAACACTACGTTTAAATAATTATTGAACTGGGTCTGACGTACCTAACGGTACCACTGTAGGTTTTTTTAAAGCTTGTGAAGCATTTCTTGAATTCTTTTGTTACTTCACACTGACTGATCGGCTACACACCAGTATGGAAATTAAAATAAATGTAACGAAATTTACGCTTGGTCACGCATTGACATTTTACCTTCCTGGTTTCGATTATTTATTTAATGTTTTAATTTGGCTACAATTACTTTTTTCGCTGATATGACATTTTTGGTACAATTACTTCATTTTTCGCTAATGCAATTTTCACCTAACAATTTTGGTATGCGCCTTTTTTTATTGATTTTTTAAAATATGATTGTGCCAACAACCACCGTTTGCTCACAGTATCCTAAAACCGTTGACTTTTAATTGCATTTACCACAAACGCAATTGTTTATTTAACACAGATTTTAGTTACGTGCAGCTTAATATAAAAATACAGATATTATGAACTTTTGTATTACAGTACATGATAAAGTCAATAAGAATACAATTACAACTGTTTGTTTGCTATTACCTTAGTCAAACTCCTCGCTTCCAGAAGATAAAGAAGGCTAATAAAAAAAAGTTTCGACACGCGTAAGTTATCATATAAACAACTCGCGCCCAAACGTCCTGCCCCGATAATATACGCATACTTATAATGCGTTGTAGATACCAATAATATACTATCAGTTAATTTCAAGATTACTTTGATTCTCGAAATATTTTATTTCTCCATAGACAAGTAATCAATTGTGTTTTTGCAGAAAACTGAGATGGAAGTAGTATTACCGAACTATTGGTTACTCATTTAAGTTTACACTTAAAAAACAAAAAGTTTTCTTTATCTTTAAAAAAAAAAAAGTTCCTAGTCTCTCGTCATAGTGCTTCTGGGGTGAACTTAAAAATTTCACATAACTCTTACATGAAATATTTTCGGATGCTAGAGAAACTGTCACGCAGTTTGGGGGTGGAATCCTCGTCGACAAAGTACTGAGCCTAGGTGCGCAGAAGCACTAGTGTCAGGAGGTGGAGTTCCCAGCGAACAAACCTACTGTGTTTATTACAAAATGGTCTTGCATTCGTTCCAGCTCAATTCATACAGGACTGAATGACCTTTTAGTATACTATAAAACCACATAGATACTGACTAAAATACATATCGAAAGTAGGCGCAGCAACGAAACTTGGCATGAAGTTTATCATTACGTCTAATGGGGATCTGGGCCAAGAGGATACTGTATAGAAATAGGCGAGCTAAATGGCTAAGCAGAACATATATTTTCATCCAAGCAGAAATTCCCAGTTTTACTAAAAATTCCCTTACTTTTCCAGGTGGGTGACCAGGCCACCCTGCGTGAGATCCTCCACTCAAAAATATTCAACGCTCTATAAGAGAAGTAGGCACTACAGAGCACCCTTTCTTCTCTGTGTTCTGAACACGGCCTCATGTGTTCCACTGTTTGACAAGCGATGAAGATCTTTTGAATACAGCTAACCCTAACTGTTCCTGTTCATTCAAACACCGCATGGATATTCACAAGGAGAGTCAATAGACTTAAACCGATGACAAAGCTCAAAAACTGCGAAAAACAACACACGAGTCCGTATTCAGAACAAAGAGAACCAGAATAGGCCTAATGTACTGTTTAGCATTAGGCTTATTTCTGTTATAGAGCGTTCATTCTTTTTAGTCATATCTCACGCAAAACCATACAAGGCCATAAAAGTGGTATTTTCGTCATATTTTGCTACCTACTGGAATACAAGGTTGGGATTAACTTTAGATGTGGTCAGCCAAATTTTGTAAAAAATTACGGAAATACAATGCTGGAAATTTTTTTACCGGAAAGCGCAAAGTTTCTCCTTAGGAGCAAAATACACCTTAAATTTCCGGCGAGTTATATTCGTTCTTTATAAACAATAAACTATCTTCCATGCTGAAGCGTTTGTATTGTTTGAGTCTTACTGATCAAAATTTACTCATCGTTCTGTATTCGTTCCAAGAAGTACGAAGGGAAGATTTCTTGCCACTAAGGGACAACAAGGAATATTTCCCAAATGAACGATTCTGGGCTGGAGGTTCTTTGGCCTCTTTGTACTAATGAGTCAATGGGATACAAGTTTCCCACCAATGATGGCTACTAATTCTTGAATTGTCACTTGTCTACTCCACACGGAGTAACAAGTTTTCGAAATTTAGGGGTGTTTTCAGCTTGCAAAGAATTTCAGTAAGTGATGAGAAAGGGCATTTACTGGCCTCTCGAAGCGTAAACAATGGTTGTCTGCTGAATATATCTCGAAGTTTGCGATCTCTCATGTTCCCCCTACAAATAAAACTTAGTTTACAGCGAGAAATGCAATCCATCCGATTTCCAGCAGTGAAGAAATGTGAATTTGGGAAATTTTGTAGTAGTATTCAGCACGTGAAAAACGAAAACCAACAAGGATTGGGCCACGAAAGTGTTATGTAATAAGAGGAGTTAGCGAAATGTATGACACTATATTATTACGTAGAGAGGGCGTGCCAATTTCAAAGACTGTACACTCGCGCAATACAAATTGCGTTGTGTTCGTTGACATAGAAAGCATTCTCATCAATTAGCATCATTGCATGGTGAACATGTCAGCGTTATCGATAGAAATATCACATAGCTATCACCCACACACACAAAGTTCCTGTTACAAATTTTTGAAATGTGAAGTGTTTCGTAGCTACAGCCTTCCAAAAAGATAAAAATTCCTACATACACTGGTTCTAGAGATGATTTTTCCAGTACTAAACAGAGCTACCAAGTGTATAAGCTTAAATCCGATGTTTGCCCTTAGATGGCGTTCGTGAGCGTATGAAGCTACCATGGGCACGCCAGACCTATTGTGTGGATTAGTTGGACCTCTGACAACAACACACAGTGTTCCGCTGGTACTTGGTAAGCATGGCTAGTTTTGTGCCAGAAAGAGAGTATTTACGCGAAGCTCTGCTTTTCTGCTTCCATTTGAAGAAATCGGCTGCCGACGCGGATCGAATGCTTGTGGAGGCCTATGGTGGCAGTGTTTTATCGGAAACAACGTGCCGAGATTGGTTTCGTCGGTTCAAAGACGGCAATTTTAACTTGAGTGACAAGACGCGTGAAAATCGGCCCAGGAAGCTTGAGGACCATCAATTGCAGGCGCTGAGGACGAGGGCGGTACCCAATCGCAACAAATACTTGCCGAGCAATAGGGCGTTACTCAAGCAGCCATTTCCGTGCGTCGGTTCCGAAGATCGGAAAATGGGTGCCGCATGAATTGACCGATCGGCAGCTGGAGAGACGCCAACACACATGCGAAATGTTGCTCGCCAGACAAAGAAGAAAGTCGTCCCTGCATCGGATTATGACGGGCGATAAAAAGTGGATATATTTCGCGAATCCGAAACACCAGAAATCGTGGGTTGATCCCGGCCAACCATCAACATCTCCCTTGGGAAAAAATCGCTTCAGACGAAGACGATGCTGTGTGTTTGGTGGGATCAACAGGGTATCGTCTACTTTGAGCTGTTCCCATCGGGTCAAACTGTCAATGCCCACCGCTACCATCAACTGACCAACGTGCACAGTGATCTGTGTGAAAAAGGCCGGAGTATCAACAAAGACATGACAAGCTGATATTCCTCCACGACAACGCCCCATCGCACACGTCAAAAGTGGTCCAAAACTACTTTGTGACGCTTAAGTGGGAGGTGCTACCCCATCCCGCTTATTCACCAGACCTGGCCCCTTCAGACTACCATCTGTTTGCGTCGGTGGGCCACGCCCTCGCTGAGCAGCACTTCGATTCGTAT
Source organism: Lepisma saccharinum (assembly GCA_022664845.1). Classification (NCBI taxonomy): domain Eukaryota; kingdom Metazoa; phylum Arthropoda; class Insecta; order Zygentoma; family Lepismatidae; genus Lepisma; species Lepisma saccharinum. Next base: position 76,486 of record JAGDQP010003692.1, read on the forward strand.
GCAGACGTCCGAAGATGGCTTGAGTGGTTTGCCTCGAAAGAGCAGGACTTTTTTTTGGCGTGGTATCCACAAATTGCCCGAGAGGTGGGCAAAATGTGTAGCTAGCGAGGGAAAGTACTTTGAATAACTTGCTTTGTGCTTTCTATGAACACACCACGTGTTTTGCTGAATACAAAACAGCGGATTAAAGCTTATACACCTGGTAAGTAGTAGTGCCCCTAATGCGCATTATAGTGAAGGTACCAAACTGAATAGCTGTAGATTCTGAACCGCCAGAAATACAATCATAATAGTGAATGTGAATGGAATCCAGAACTTCTGAAGAATCTGATCAAAATCAGTTACTATGGGTGACAAGCCTGGATGATCTGGCAAGGACGGATCCATACTGCCCATCCATCTGACCTATACTGGATGGATCGATGCAAATAAAGTTAATAAATCTACTGGCGTGAACTGAGGCGTTCATCACTTGCCACTAGCCGATCAATCCAGTATCGTAATTCAGAGCTCGATGCAGGGTTTGAAAAAACCCGGGTATTTTTTTTTTTTAATTTTAAAAAACAGCCTACCTGGGCCAAAGTGTTTTTATTTCGGGTTTTATGTATGTAAATGTAAAGCTGTGTACAGACCTGTACGTAAATGTACAGCTGTGTACGGTAACGGTGTATCACTAGTGTGAAATCAGGAGGCTTGGAGCGAACCTGTTGGGTGTGTGCGTGGGCTCACTTCATGGCATGTGCACTAGATTTATGCCTTAGCGTGGTTTGCAGCCCAAGGTAATTGTAGGTCGCGGCATTCCGCCATTCATAGACGGGACTGTGGAAAATAATGGATTCGGGATGGTCTCACTGATACGGCTGAGAAGGGGGGGAAAAAAAAGACGACCCTTAGACAAATTTGACTCAGGCCGAATTGATGGCATAAAGAAAGTGGGAGAAACCGGGAGAACCCCACACACAGGGTTTGTGAACCACAAAGCCCACACGGGCACGAGCCGGGATCGAAGAACCCCACGCACCAGAGGTGAGTGCTCTACCACTGAGTCACCGGCTGAATTGCCGCTCAACCTTCGAAGTGTCACTTGGCCGTCTAGCACACCAACCACCAGAACACAATAGACGCTGTAAACATAATATGTTTTTTTTTTATTCTCTTACGATTTCCTGACGCGTTCTGGATAGTAAGTGCTCAGGGCCAAAGTGCCCACCCAAGAAACCAAAGAAAGGTTCAACGCACTGATAACCATAGGTCCTTCGTGGTAGTGAGCGTTATGACGCGTGGGCCCCAAAAAGAACTTGCAAGGGCTGCAGAGATTATAACATCAGCATTGCATTTATGTAGGTAATAAAGACTTGTCAAAATTGCTAATTTTGGAAGATCGGCAAGATCCTCATGTTACTAGCAGAAGCAAAAGTGGATTAAGCGTGGCTTTCCTTACTGGATAACAATACGCTTCCAAGACAAAAGTGTCGATGCGAGGCGTCCCCCCCCACTATAAGTGTTGTATCAATATTGTAGGCCTATCTGTTTGAAAATGTAATATTTGTAGAATATAGTAATTTTTAACTGAATTTGATACAAAGATGTAGCTTATAATTTTTAGATAAACTAACAATAATGCCATTTGTAAGTAATTTGTTAATAAAGTAAAAAGCATCAAAATCTATAGTCTTTTTAGTTGGAAAAGAAAATTAACGAAAAAAAAAAAACACTTCGTAAAGCGTTTTTTTCAAGTGGGCATAACCCGAAAAAACCCAGTTTTTTGTTTCGGGCTGGACCCACCATGGCAAACCCTATCTCGATGTGCCGCAATTTGCGGGAGAATGCAGAACCAACGTGGTTTGTTTGCGGAAATAACTTGAAGTTGGCAAGAAAAAAACAACTGAACCGGACTTTCTAACCAGCCCCCGCTGTCGGCATGTTTTTTGTTCTTTTTCTTTTTCGGTGTTGCCAATTTGAAAGAAAAACCATAACCAAATTTTCCTCGATCAATGTTTTTACTACCCAGTGAGCTCTACTGAACGATCACTCCAGCATCACCATAGAAGAGGTCGATGGTATTACCGTTAAGAACGGGCTTACTTCAAATTCCGAAAAAAATTGTTGTCAGTGGTTTATTACAAAGTAAGTTCGACTGAATGACCACATCAGTATCGTAGTCAATGATAACTGCGTTAGGAACAAATGAAATGAGTGACGCGCGCAACGTTTAATACCCTGTACATAGGAACATTAATGTAGAAATGCACGGGTTGTTACACTTGACGTCTTCATATTTGATATTGGTTTCTATACAATTTATCACTGGCTGCCATGTATAAACCAGGAAGCAATAATTCGTTTTGGGAATGTAACTCAAGCAGATTCCATATGATGAACGATTTTTTAATAATTTAAAAAAAAAAGATTGCCTAACAATCAAGAGTAAGAACTGCACTCTTTCATCGAAGGATTTGTTTACTAGTTATCAAAGAGACGGAACATCATTGCCCGCTTGGATGTCGGCAATGATCAATCATATTCACACACACGGAAAATCGTTTAATTCATGCCCATTCCCACCTACCTCTACTTCAGAAAAATTTCGGGAACCACCCACCTACAGTACATCCCTAGCGCAACCATGTCAATTTTTTTAAATAGAGCAGGTTCAGTGACGGTGCCATACCGCATCAGCTCCACTGTACATCATGTTTGAAATATGAAGCTCTAAATGTCCATTTTCCCACGCTTTCAGCAGCCAGTAGCTCCCAAAGTAAACTAACTTTACTTACGGAACTCGCAAGTTCGTCGCCGCAGTATCAAATGTTCGCCATTCCTGAGCAACACCAAGCCAGTTTTCATCACAATCACCTACTTCTCGAAGATCCCTTCTAATATTGTCCTCCCAACCATCTCTTTCGAACCAGGACAGAATATAATCTTAGTTTTTCTCCCATCCGAGCTACCTGGCCTGCCCACCTTAATCGTCGAGTTTGTGGAGTTCATTATGCAGTCTCCTCCATTCCAATCATCTCGTCCCGTTTCGGTCCGTATATCTTTCTCAAAACCTTATTTTCAAACATACGCAATTTATGTTCATCTGATAGGGTCGTACTCCAGCTTTCGCAACCGTAATGTATTACCGGCAGAATAACCGTTCTGTGTACTTTCAATTTCCTTGATATTAATCGCGAGGTTAAGAGTTTTTGGACTGAACAGAAACATGCGTTGCCCGAGACTACGCGACTTTTCACGGTAGTAATTCTTTACAAGTGCTCCTTCTGGCATAAAGCACTCGAAACTCATCAAAATGCCATGTTTTGCTTCCTACAGCCATGCAAGACACTAAAACACGTGCAAAATGAAAGAAATACAGTTCCTGAAGTCGAACATGTGACGTAACATTAACCTTAGAAATTCTACTGTAGGAACTATTTTTTATTATTTTTGCACTCATTTTAGTATCTTGCATGGCTGTAGGAAGCAAAACATGACATTTTGAGAAGTTTCTAGTGCTATATTACACAAGATCAAAACAGACAATACAAACGTAAACCTCACACCGTAACAAACATAAAAATTAAACTTACCTTAAGGAAGCGGAGGATAAATGTGCTTCACCGAACCACGTGCCTGAAAACATGGACGAAAAAGAACTGTATGGTTTTCTCTTCCGCGCGTTTCCACGATTTTTTTGGGGGGGCAGCGAAATACATGTTTTTCCTTACCAAAAACAGATTCTCCTCCGCAATTCTTACATATTTTACCAATGGGCAATATCCAATGTCGTTTTAACAAATCTAACACTTTTCCGTTAGTATCTTCATTAGCACATAACTCAATCACATCGTAATCACTAAGCTCGCACCCCGAACACGGCCCATTTAACATCAATACACCTGGCACTGGCAGCGCGTAAGACATCTAGCACAACTGGAGTCGAGCCTTCTTTCACTTCGCATCAGCAGTTTGAACACTACCGTTGCTACAGAGTCCAGTCATATCGTATGATATCAGGGTTGCCAACAAAAAATGTGGGAAAAGCAGAAAGCTTGTTCGCTGGCAAGATATGTTTTCAGCTCTACTCGCACGGCTGGGAAGCTATTGTGGCAACTTTCGGAGCACACTTGGAAACACTTCCAGTACTTCACAGAACTTTTGCGTATGCCCACCGCTAACAGGGGGCTGCGCCCCCCCGCGGCTAACGCCGCCCAGCTCCCTTCGGACGCACCCTACCCCCCTTGCCTGCCCTGGTGGGTTTATATACATAATAGTTTTTAGTGGCCTCTTTTAAAATTGTAAATCACAACTTTTATTAAATTTCCTTTTCTGTATTTACATCAAAAACGAAAGTAACTTCTTGCTGTTACTTATCGTTCAAGATAAGTGGGTTGCAATATGGCTGCCCAGCCCTGCGAAAAGAGCTGATAAAAATCGTCTGGCAAACACTTGAGACTTGCGCCACTGAAAGAGTAAATACACAAAAACAAAGATGGCTCCTAGTACGTAGGTCAGAACATAGAATATTTTTCTATCATGTTACACGTGTCCTTCTGACACTTATATTTTCACACGGCTTTTGAATTTCTGGATGCAAATTAATCAATAAAACTCCATATTAAAAAAAAATATAACACCACACAACAGAAGGAGCACTTGTATAGTATTACCTAGGATTCTCTTGCCAATTATGTTATTTCCTTCATTCCCTGTGTTTTGTTTAATCTATGTTTACCTGTGGACCTATCTCATCATACGCTTCTACAAAGACATCGGTATTGCTTTGTAGTACATCTATATCGTCTCCTATTAAAAATCTACATCAACCGCGTATACGAACAATTGATTCAATGTTAGTCCTTTCAAGTTGAGTAGTGCTGATAAGGCATAACCGAAACTAAACACATTTCGAAAATATCACAAGAACCCCAGTCTTGCTATGCAAGAAATCACCCCCCGAAGCTTCCCCCCCCTTGAGACCTTGTTACACCCTGCATATATAAAACAATCTAACCTGACTAACCCGTCTTCGTTACTCACATTACCTCCTATGTACGGCTGATGTAAAGTAACGATTTACAACAAAAGATGGCAGCACTATCTCCGTATATATATTTTTACCGTTGCACGAAATATCAATGCTGCTCTTACAAATTCAAGCCTAGAGGGCAGGGATGAAAGTTCATAACCAATTCAAGAATTTAATCAATGTTGATTTTTTATTTCAGTTTTCCTTCAATGTTGAAATAGTTTGAATGTTATTGTAAACATCAAAACCTATAACAATGAACTTGCGTGGCTGGACTACTGGTACAAAAAAAATGACGGAGCCAGTACATGACCACTGTGGTTGTTAAACGGAATTAACGTTAATCATATATGGCACCAGTTTCCGGCCACCGAAAAAAAAAACACATTGGGGTGAACGTGGCCAATATTCAATTTTCAACGAGCCCCTCAACTTTAAGGTACTGAAGTTAAGTGCGAATGTGTCAAAATATATTTTGTAAAGATACATGGCCGCACCTAACCTTCATTGTTTCATGCTCAGTAATTTGAGATAATTTACGAAAAAAATGCAAGGAAGCAATTATTAATAATAAATGTGAACATATATTTTGTAAAGATACATGACCTTACCTAACCTCAACGTTCGTATCATCACTAATTTAAGATAATTACGAAAAGTGCAAGAAAACAATTGCGTAAACCGCTCGCCTCCGATTAACACGGGATGGGGTGCCGGGAGTGTGTGTTTTGAGTGATCTTAAAATTGGTCCGCCACTATAGAAATCCATTTTTATTTTACCATATAGGAAGGCGCAATTTTGTGAATTTTTGGTTTGCTTATGACAAAACTTACGAGTGAAATTTGGATACTGGTACGTAGCAGACAGTTACTGGTAACCTGTGGCTGGAAACTGGTAGTTTTCGCTATCTGATCAGTTTTATTCTAATTACGGTTTACAAACGTTTCTTCATTTTATAAAACTACATGAGCTAAACTCCAAGCTACGTACTGGCTCAAATGTTATCGTTGGTGCTGTTATAGTGTTACGTCGCCAAAAAATGGAAAATTTACAGGAGAAATGGAGTTCGTGGGTAAGTAAAGGAAGGCGTCTTATGTAAAATTGGCGCGGCGCTGATGGTCTAGTGTTTAATTACTGTAAATAACGAAGGTTTCTTACCCGCTTAAAAGTACAAGGTTCGGCCATTGTACGCAAAAGATCTCAAAACCGATCGTAGCGCCATGAACACTACTCCCTTGCGGTTGCAAATTAGCGGGAAACAGTGGTAACATCTTGTAGTCAAGTGTGCAATAAACAAAACAGCACCTGACCTTTCCTAACCTCCGATTGCCCTTGGTCACTACTTTTCTTAAATTTCCTAATGCATGAAAATAACTAAGGTTTCTTACCCGCTTCAAAGTGCAGTGTTCGGCCATTGAAACAATAGTTCCCTCCTGGAGTCTTAAAACTTTAAACTTTATTTTTATATGGGCCAGTTTAGTAACTTTGGACTTCGGCCCGTCACGATTTGCCTTTAGCTGTTAAGTGTTAAAATCCACACCCATGCCCCAGCCGGGACAGTTGAGTCGATAGCCTACCGCCGCAGACCGCTCGACCACCCGGCCGGCTCCTGAAGTCGTGTGGAAAAAAAAAAAAAAAAAAAAACTTACCTAACCTCCGAATGCCCTTGATCACTACTTTTATTAAGGGGTTAACTATAGTAGTGACGCACCAGTTTTTAGAAATTTACAGGATGAATTGAGATAATTGGGTGATGTTTGTGAGTGATAGGGACTAAAATAGTAATGTGGGTAACATTATAAGTGAATAATAATATTGTTGTAGCGCGTTTTTAAGATGTTTTAGGACGCACTGCATGTTGTGGCGGAAGGAACTATTTTGCGTAGAGTTACAGTTGTTGTCATATGGAAGGCGGTAAGGCAGTGTTGAAACGGCGCGTCTTTGTTATGGTTATGACATTTGTTGCGTTAGTTTTATTGAATCGTATAGAAATGACGAGGGAAAGTGAAATTTTAAGGTTATTTAGCAGAGTATTTATGTAAGGAAAGTAAAAGGCCCCGAAACAATTGTACAAGACTTTCTAATGGAAATTGGAAGACTTGACACGCCTGTGCGCTGAAGATAAGTGTGAATATGTGTCAGAATATATTTTGTAAAGATACATGACTGCACCTAACCGCCACGTTCGTATGGTCACTAATTTAAGATAATCTACGAAAAGTGCAAGAAAACAATTGCGTAAACCGCTCGCCTCCCATGAACACGTAATGTGTGTGTTTTAAGTGATTTTGGTTTGGTTTTGTTTTAGTGAATTTAAAATTTGTTGCGTCACTACTATAGTAATGCCATAGTAGTGACGCACCAGTTTTTAGAAATTTACAGGATGAATTGAGATAATTGGGTGATGTTTGTGAGTGATAGGGACTAAAATAGTAATGTGGGTAACATTATAAGTGAATAATAATATTGTTGTAGCGTGTTTTTAAGATGTTTTAGGACGCACTCTCGCCTCCCATGAACACGTAATGTGTGTGTTTTAAGTGATTTTGGTTTGGTTTTAGTGAATTTAAAATTGGTGCGTCACTACTATAGTAATGCCTTATTAAGTACAGATGTTTTAAGTGTCAATAAGTAAATTCAAACCATGTTAAGTGTAAATTAGGGAAAATCGTGAAAAACATGCTAAAATGTGCGTATATGTCCCGAACTGCATATAGTGTAAAAGTACCGGAATGGAATGTTCTAACCACGATGTGCCAGAAATTTAGCTTTCGGAAGTTAAATAGAGTAGAACAGAGACAATCCGAACGAAAAGTGTCAAGTGGATCTCTGGCGACGAAAAACTATAACTGCACGTTATTCTTTTTTAAACCTTTTGTGGGGAGTTACATACCATCGAAGTCATAATTTTTATTAAGTGGCCGGAAAATGGTCACCCGATAGCAGGGGTTTCAGAGGTGCTTCTTACCACAGCTCAGTAGTATTAAGCACATCATTGAAACGCACATGTTTTAACAAGCACAATGTCACTGGGATATGGAGGAAATTGCTGTATAATCCGCACCAATACACAGTTTGGTACTTAGGAAGTCTTGATAACACAATAGAACGAAATAAGAATGTGGTGCTTATTAACCGGTTTTCCCTTACTCACAGACCGGCAAACTACAGCGAATAACTCTGAAGGACCAGGAAGTTAGAGATTTATTTGACCTTCAAAAGATGCCAGCACAGCTTCAGATTCTAGGTGCTTTTCGTCAAATACGCACTTTACTTATTCAATACAAATGGCGGCATGCGGGAGAATAGTAACGTGGAACCGCCGAAACTGTTTCAAGTATTTTTCGCACTTTCACCTTTTGATATCACACTTCCAACTACAAAAATTGTGTTACAACAGCTCTGTACACGTTGGAAATATTATTTAATTATACTTATAGCATTTACTTACCTGTCTTAGTTCGTTGCAACAAAATGCACGTTTTTTTTTACCGTCACGAAAAGTTGAATTTGATAAATTCTGATTATAAAACAGTACGCATTGAAATATTAACTTCAACTCTTCCTGCTAACTTATTCTGCTTCATTAATATATTACTTAGTAAAAATTAATTAATTATTACATAGTGCTTACCCTAGAAGAATATAATTTCACGCCACGCCAAGTTCGCCGATCCTAACCCTGAAAGCAATGTTGCCAAACTGGCAGAGTGACAGATCTACCCGTAGATTAATGAGAACAGGGCTACCAACACTCCGGAAAAATACGCGCCAAGATAGCACAATAGGAACGGTAAAATAAGGCCTTGTCTTGTCTTGACTCTTCTTGTCTTGTGCATCGTTGACCACTCATAAAGGGCACGCCATTTATGAATTTAATGCAATATATATAGTCGTGTTGCAATAAAACTGTACCGAACTTACAATACTTATTCAACAATACAAAATGTTTATGTATCAATATATATTTGGGGGGGGGGGCAGGGGAGTGGAATTTAAAAACCAGTTGAAAATATTTTGTACAGACCACTATACTTCAAATGATATCCATTCAATGATTTCGTTCCTTGATTTCGAGTAATATTTCGTGCAGGCACTAGACTTCACTTGTTATTTTATTAGACACACGTAGTAATTGTGTATGGAGGTTAGTTTTGTGATTATCATTTTAAAAAAAATCACAAAGTAACAAGATTAAAACATGAAACTAAGAGTGAACGATGAACAAGAAAACATCGTTGTCAACATATCAAAACAACAAAAAATAGAAATGATGAATGTACATTTCAGAGATGAAGTAATACAACAGAAGTTGAACTTATAACTCAAGCTCATTTAACTTCTTTAAAGTTAACATTGTTTTTTCACATTTCGAGAATCTGCATTGTATTTGTATTCTATGTACATATATGTTAAACTTTTTTTTGCGTGTGTTAAAAAGTAAACATGCGTTAAGTAGTCATAACATTTTCCTTATCTTTAAAATATGTTTATTAAGAATACAATTTGTTGACTCTGCTCGTATAATATGTTTTCAAGTGAAATTGTTTTTGGAATTGGCAATCGATATAGAGCTTTTATAAATGAACTTCTATTAACTTGATATCTAGGGCAATATATTAGAACGTGTTTAACGTCTTGTTCAGCTAGTAAACATTCACACATAGGTGAAGGGGCTGCAGAAAATTTTAAATAGGTGCGATTTAAGTCTTGTATAGTCAGTGAGGGCTCTAAATAAAGTAAAGACATTATTATTTTTTGAAAACTACCTAACTAAAATTCAATCCCCCTACGTAATTTTACTTCTTACACATTCCCTAAAGAAAAATTATTACCAATTCTATCTGTATTCCTCCATTTTCTGACGCCCAGTTGCACTATCTGTACCGTTATTTTCATGTCAGCTGTTGACCCACAACAGATGAAGGAGTCAAAATTTTTATACTGTATGACGTATTTCTTATATGCCAGCTCCCTGTCCAATATATGTGAAACGTGTGATTTATTTCTCAGGTATGTGAAAAAAAGATGGCGATGTGTGTGGAAGGAACATATCGTTCCACGCACTGAGAAAGTGATATAAAGTGGAAAAGTGTTAAATAACATAAAGAAGATTATAGCTTCAAACTTAAGCATTAGTGACAAACTGCTTTAGCTGCTGTGTGTTAAAATCAGTGCGGGATAAACTTTTCTATCAGAAATAATAGTAAAGTCTTTCTGCATCGAATTGAGTTAACATGGTTTTGTACATGAACATTAAGAATCTTCGAGAACGGGCAATATATAGTCGTGATTATATGGATAAATATGATCTCTTTATTAAGTTTATTTATTCATGTTATTTGTGTCTTTTAATACTGTATTATGGAAAAGAATTCAAAATGCAAAGCCATAAGAGTACGTGGGTCAAATAAGCAACAGAAATCAAAACAACATTCTACTCACGTGTCAACAGAATCTGTTGCTATTATTAAGACAAATTTACGTGACGATATGATTTCAAATGGAAACAATTCTAACGACGATTCTGAGGAATCGGACGCAAATAGTACTATAGTAGACGAACCTAAATGTATTTTAACTTCTGAAGAAGAACTTACACATGACGAAATGGTTGACAATGTGGGTAACTGATCTCATTGTATTTCCATACAGCCCTACGGGTAAAGTTCAGTTTCTTTCCCTCACGGGAACTTCCTTGCCTGCAGTAAATATGGAGTCCGAGGACACTATGTCGGACGACGGTGTTTACAACGTGGCTCCTGAAGCAGTTGTACATTGTCTTCTACAATTACAGCACGGTAATGTTCTAGATCAAGTTGCAAGCTCTGAGGTTAATGTTAAAGCAGTTGGATCGGTTGCAGGTAAAGATCCTTCAATTTTGAAAAAGCGTAATAGCTCTGACCTTGATTCCCCAGATCAAGAACCATGCAAAGCTTCTAAATCCGCAAAACTACAAGATATGGATGAAATATATAATAAGCCTAAGGTACTGAACTACAAGCCAACAATACTTTCTAGTCTTCTAATACCGGCCCATATCTGGTACTGGTAGAAGGAAAATATCAGGAAAACATTGAAGGTTACCAAACACTAATGTTTGCTATGAAACTCCAAGAGCCAGGTGTAGATATTGAGGAGATTGAACCTATTGGAAGATTCAGAGTTAAACTCTATTTTCCATCTAGTACTAAGGCAAATGCTTTTGTAGCTAACAAGGAGTTAGTGGTAAAATTGAATATCACAGCAAGTATTCCTATTATGTTGACTAAAAGATTATGTGCCATTTATGCTGTAACTACAAATATTAGTATTGAAGTAATTATTAAAATCTCTGAATGTATATCCTATTCTTTTAGTTAGGAGGTTGAATGAAAATACGTTCTACTCCTGATGGTCAGGTTAGATATGTTGACACTTCCCTTGTAGAATATACTCTTGAATGTCAAACTCTTCCCACACATATTATAGTATTTATGCAACGACACGAGGCACAATTGAAGAAGCGTAAACTATTGCAATGTACTTCTTGCCTTTTGTTCAACCACGTTAGTTCTAGATGTGTTCGAGAATCTTGTTGTAAACTATGTGGGGAATCTCATCAAGATACATGTAAATGCGAACCAAAATGTATTCATTGTAAAGTTAATACTCATACTTCTCTGGATCCATTATGCCCTGAAAGAAAACTTCATTGAGATGCACTTAACTTCATGATGAAAGATAATTTACCGTTCTGGACTGCTCTAAGGATTGTTAAAGGTTTACCTATTTGTAGAAGGAAGTACATCTTACTCGCAAATAGTATAGTCGTCTTTGTTGAATACTGATAACATAAATGCTAATTTTCAAGGACATTATTCACTGCCTTTAAATTATGGTCTTCCATCCTCTGAGCAATTGAAGCCTGTACAGGGTGAATCAAATGTAGATAAACATTCAAGTTCTCACACTCGACTGGTACAGGTAGATAACTGGCAAAGAAAACATCTCAAGCTTAATTCTAGTGCATCGGAAACAACACACAATTTTCCTTCACCTCCTTATAGAGCTCATACAAGTAGTTCAGGAAACAAGTCACCGTTTGGTCACGTTAAAGAGCTAAATAATGACAATAAAACTACATCTGGTTACCAGAAAACAGAACCAAGAATTACTGAAAAAACAACTTATTCTCAACGTCATAAATCACTGAGGAAAGCTGAGATCGCAAACAATCAAAAAGAACATATGCATCCAGATCACTTGGGTTCTGACGAATACAAGTCTATATTAGGTCCTCCTTCATGCTTTATCAATCCTATATTGTTCAACAATACTTTTCGTAATTTGAAGGTATATTAAATAATTTTACAGATGATTTTAATGATCCTAAATCACAATTGATGCTAATGCATTGTAAAATTCTTATGAACGATCTGACCTTGATGGCAGGGAATAAAAAAGTAGACATGCGTAAATTACGATTAGCAGAGTGAAAGGCATACAGTGTCAATTGCACTAGTAAATTTTTGGATTTTAGATATTTTGTACATTTAGATTAACGCGAATCATACATTGGAATGTTAAATCGTTTGCAGCCCGAAAAAATTTTCTCCCAAAACTAATCATACAATATTCTCCATAAATCTTGTGGAATCATACATTGGAATGTTAAATCGTTTGCAGCCCGAAAAAGTTTCCTCCAATAACTAATCATACAACGTTCTCCATAAATCTTGTGCCTATCTGAAATTTGGGGGAAAGAAAAATCTAGTGTAGCCATTCCTAACTATAACTTTATTACTAACACATACAATGATAAGTTAAAAGGTGTAGGTATTCTTATACATAAATCTTCATTTTGGGACCAGATCGACATTTCTAACAGCTTTCATCTTACGGTTAGATATAAAATAGAAATTTGTGGTATTAGAATCAAATCAAAATTTGGACCTATCTCTATTGTTTCATTATATGTCGCGGCAGGTAAAGAAAAATAAAATAAAATTACATTTGAAGAGTTTCAACAGTTTACAACAATATCCTCAGAACCCACTCTCTTTCTCGGCGACTACATAGTCATTTGGAGAAGACATCGTACAAATTTACCTGTCCTTTACTAAAGAAAATTCGAATATTTCTGGATATAAATGATCTTGTTCTACTTAATGACAATAGACAATACCCATCGGCCGACAGATGGTACTACACCGTCTGCTATTGATTTAGCTATCTGTTCAAGCTTTCTTACTAATAAGGTTATTTGGAATACTGCAGAATAGATGTATACGAGCGACCACTATTCGTGCACAGTCAATTTCACTGATCCACATATAGGTGTCTATTCCAAAGTAACTCATTATCTACACAAATGGAAAACGGCTTATGCAGACTGGTGCAAATATCTCTGGGTCCTCATCTTCTTATTAGAAGATAATGCAATTAAAAAGAAACAAAATATACAGGATCAATACTCTTACTTTATATCTTTAATTATAACAGCGCTAAATTCTCCTAGCCCTTTGACTTTGAAGGCCAATACTAACCCTGATCAGGTACAGAATTTTAGATTGTGGCACTCTAGTTGTCAGGTTCTCTGCAATGAAAAAAAGCTAAGTTATTTTAACTTTTTGAAAAATCTATCTAGAGAAAATTTTATTCATTATAAGTCCATGATAGCAAAAATGAAGAGAAAAGTTAAACAAGATAAATGTAAAGCTTGGCAGCAATTTTATGGACAATTACAACCTCGGACTCCCATTGGACATGTTTGGAACATATTAAAGCGGGTTAAAAGTACTAATATATTGAGCCACCATACTTTAGATTCTACTTGCAAAGAACAATTCACTGAAAAAAATCGTAAAACTTGCTTTGATAATCAAGAAACAATTCTTGATTTTGATTTCGTGTGGGAGACATCATGCATGGCGGGAAAAGCTTTACATAAACCAATATCTGTTCGCGAATGGAAAATACTTTTTGCTAATACAAAACATACTTGTCCCGGACCGGATCCCAAACGACACCCTCCAAAACCTTCCAGAAATAGGACTATTTTGTCTGTACTTTATTTAATTCCATTTTATTGACAGGTCAAGTTCCTACAGACTGGACGGAGCAAATTATTTATGCCATTATAAAACAAGGTAAGGATGCTAAAGAAGGCAAAAACTACAGGTCTCTGAGCCTTACTTCGAACGTTTTTAAATTATTCGAGAAATGTATTCTAACCCGTATTGAGTGGTATCTGGAGTCGGAAAACAAGTTCTCTGCTCACCAATTCACCTTCAGTAAAAATAGGGTGACTCTAGATGCCTTAGCAGTTTTGGGATTAAATATCGATAAGAATTTTGCTCTTGAAGACCAGTACATGCGGCATTCCTTGATATATCGATGGCCTACGATTCGGTAGATATATATTAGTTAATGAACATTTTAACTACGCTGAAAATACCTAGATTTTATATTAAAATTCTCTGGAATTTACTTCACCATCTCAACGAATTATTATACATGGATGGAACTATACAACAAACAATATTTATCAATGTTGGACTTTTTAACGTATACGTATCAAATATTGACAAAATTTTACCTCTCCTTTTAGTTTTATTTTGTATACGGACGATTTTTCCGTAATGGTACCGAAAAAAATTATTTCAATAATTATTTTTCTAGGCTTGAAATTCTTATACAGGACATTGTAATCTGGCTAAATCAAAGAAATTTTAAAATATTTGAAGAAAAATCTTTAGTCACTTTTTTTACCTCCGTATAGTAGATATAAACGACCTAACTCTCAACGGTTTACTTCGATACCTATTGTGGATCGAGTGAAATACTTTGAAATCACACTTGACACGACGTTGAACCTGAATGTCCATATTAACCTAAATGCTTGTGATGTGTCAGTTTGAACATCACTGATGCCATCTGTTGGTTGTCGAGGAAAACCAAGCCGCTAGCTTTAGAGCAACTCATAGAGGTCTCTATGATACTGTCTCTATGTATCAAATTGTATTTTAGTTTTTTTTGTATTATTTTTCTTTGGGATTT
>JAGDQP010003693.1:0-21783 GCA_022664845.1 Lepisma saccharinum
TCTCTATATATATATATATATATATATATATATATATATATATATATATATATATATATATATATATATATAAAATAACGCTGTCCGGAAATATGCTAAGATACATATAGATGGTAATGTGATAAGTAGAACAACTAAATACAAAGCCAGTTTCTGTTTCAAGAAACTTACATATTTCGGGATTGTCAGTATGTATGAAAATTATATATACTTATGAGATTTGAGAGCTCAAAATATATTAGCTGCAACAAAATGAAGAATAATGCTTCGAACTGAAATTGCGGAATACACAAACATAAAGAACTTAGCATTTACAAAATTACCTTTTTCTTTTTTCTGTAATCGACATCTCTATATAAGTATTTAGCAAGTCCAAAGTCACAGATTTTCACTCTATTTTGATTATTCAGCAGAATATTTCGTGCAGCCAAATCTCCATGAATCACCTAGAAAATTCGTAATTAACTGTATAAATATAAAGTGATGGAGTTCATGAATCAGCAAATAAATTATTATCAACTTTCTATTACTTTTCATGCATGTTTATCAGTATTAATTTTTTCTTTTGCATAAAATAGAACGTCTAGATCATTTTTCAACTACGTAATTTCCCCCAAAAAAACACTTAAATAAAACTAACCGATTAATATCACAGCGTAACTAACTTACATTAGGATATTATGCCTCTCCATGGCAAAATCAGTCACTTTAAGAAAAGCTAGCTCCATCACAAATTCAGAATTCATTGAGTAATTGACGAGGTATATCCTTAAACTACTTTTTGAAGCGATGGATTTGAACACAAGACTGCAAGTGTTTGAAATATTAATACCTAACAATCGAGTGTCTGCAGTCAAAAAATCATGTCCTTAAATCGCATTCCATTTTTTTCTACGGGGTTCAAATATTGCCCTTTGGGAAAATACCAGATTTCGGGCTTAAAGATCTAAGATTTCCTCATGAAAATATCTTTAATTTCCTGTGAGAGAAGTTTTTGTATGACCAAAGCACTGAAGGAATTCTGTCTTTTATTTTAAAATGGTGTGGTAAGTGCAAGCGGATTTTCTCCGATCTGTGCAAGTATAAATAGGTTTCATCACAATCACAACCATTGTTTCTGTGAAGCATTGGATGCATAACTGCAAATTTTTGGTAATGTTAATACTTACCAACAGAGTTACATACCCAGATCACTTCGAAATTTGCAATTTTGATTTATAAATGTTTTTGTGAGTACAAGCGGATTTTCTTGATCATACCAAGCAAGTGCGAATCTGCTATATTACAAAGGCCAATATGCTTTTGTGAAGGAATGGACTATACAGCTACACTTTCACTTGTGATATGTAAAAGCTTCAACAGGATAACTGTAAACAATAAATAGGTATCGTCGAGTGACATGTGATTTATGACTTTTCAAACGTGGCGCTTTAAAGAAAAATTCCGCTTAAATATTTTAAAAGGGTCATCATAGAAAATCTAAAATATGGTCGCGAGGAAACCTTGTATGTGGTCTAATCACAGAAAAAAAATGAATTTGTTATTTTCAACTAATTTGATCCATAAACAGTAGTTTATGTGAGTTTAAAAAGGGCCTTTCATGTATCACAATTTTATGAAGCATGGTATACACATATAATTTGCTTACACCGAACAAACAGAAATAAAAGTTGCAATTTTGGTGTTAATCTGAGCACACACCAGTCTTCCTTAGCACCTAATTTCAGGTTTTACCATGTTAACATATATGTTTAAGCCTAAATTACGGCATTTTTCGACAATATTAGAACTGCAGTAGGACAAAGGGATGAAATTCAACCCAACGATGTTTTATATACATTTGTAAAAGGGACCGCGGACCGACCGTACATATGCAGTGACCTGATACTTACATAACCGACCGTACTAGTGTAGTGACCTAATACTGCATCCACTTCCAGGCCGCAACCCCTCCGTTACTCCTTGATAGCAGGTTTGCGCAACTGCCGGATCACACTTGTGAGCTTCCACTATGTGGGAGTCAAACCAAGGTACATCTCATCATTGTGCTTCTGATACTCTATTGACTCTTCATATTCACCTTCGGCTAGTCATTTTACTGGACGGATCCAATTCTCTGATTGCATTGCATCCTGTCTGGCTTCGTTGCGACATTCATTTTCCTATTTATTTGCCTCTTCTTCAACTTCTTCAATATGCTCCGTCATTTCCGGTTTACTACGTACTTCGATATTGCCTTCGTCTTTAATCGATGCCAAATGATCTGTCATTTGCTCTCGTATAGAAGCTTTTTAATTTTGTTTACTTATGGCTATCTCCTTCTTTACTGGCAGTATTACTTCTTTGATCACTGTCATATTAAGACTCTCATGGCTTGACTCTTCATACTGGCATTTTGCTTCCGCTGGACTAATATGATTCTTTAATTGGATTGCGCTATTTTCTACTTCGAGTACATCACAATGTTCTTCATCCTGTTTTTCTATCTCTTCTTCGACTTCATCCACATGCTTCGACATTTCCGATTTACTCATTGTTTTCTCATTCTTTAGTGGCAACATTACTTCCTTCTTGGTCGACGTCATTTCCTCATTGAATAACCTTATTTCGTCTTTTAACGACGTCAAATGTTCTCTCATGTGATTCCCAAGAGACCATATTTCATCTTTCACTTCGCTGCGCATTAGTTCTAATTCTTTTTTCACTTCCTGTCCACCTGACTTTATTTCGTTTTTTAACTATGTCAAATGTTTCCCAAGAGACCTTATTTTTTCACTAATTGATGCATTTGATGACTCCATGAGTTCTAGAGTCCCCCTACGTGACTTTTCCATGGTTGCTGTTTGCTCCGTTATAAGATATTTCAGTTCCTTTACATAAGGTTGAAATTCATTGGCTTGCCCGGTGGAAGTTTCTTTTTCATGGTCTCCACTCTTTTTCTTCTTGTATTCGTCACATTTCCACGAATCCTTTAACAAATGGATCTTCCAACTGGAACCTTCTTACTACATTGGGTCGTTTCACCAACTGCCTCCATCATTTGGTCCGTCGTGCACGACCAGGTAATCTTTTCCATTCAACTCTCTCTGACGGACGAAGCGACAATATCCAAATAAGAACCAATGTAATCACGTACTGCACCTCTCTCTGAGCCCTACAAGCGTATCCGCACCTTGAGTCTCATAAACTTATGTAACTGGGACCGGGGACCGACCGTCCTTATGCAGTTACTTGATACTTGCATTACCGACCGTACTTGTGTAGTGACCTAATACTGCATCTACTTAAAGGCCGCTTAAAGGGAACTTCCTCCACCAGCTTCCTGTTATTGGTGCCAGTCCATTATGTGAAATGAAAGGACTTTCCTCCTAAATTACGTTGTTTCTTGGAAGCTGGAGCTACTGTTACATTATTTTTCCTAGCCGCAGCTAGGACCCATCAGAGGGCTATACCCTCTATTTAGGGAAGGGAATCTATGGTAGAGGGGAGTTTTGGGGAAGGGAGATGGTCTAAGGGGAGTATGGGATCTGGTAACTTTTTGTTTCTTAATTCATCTTTATTTACTTTATCTTTGGTGGACATTATGAGTTTTCCTCATAATCATTGCATAAGGTTATTGTCATTATCTTTAATAGCATTGTTTTATTATTATTAGCTCAAGTGTTGTATGATGAGGGGAGATGAGATAGTGATATGGATATGAAGTGCAATTTTCACAACAAGACACAACACTTAGGAATGTTAATGGACAGATGCTTGGTTATCTTCTTGTCCAGGGGTTGCTCTGGACATGATGTTGACAAGTGAGCCCTGTTAGTCCTTGATGATCACAGTGCAACGTATGAAGGTGAGAGATAATGCGGAATGAGTAAAGCCTTGTGTTCTTGGATGAGAGCTGTGTCCGGATGATCTGGTGGTATGACATAGTGGTATATGGCAAATACTAAAGATAAAGATGTTTGTGAATGTCGAGGTCGTGTAGCCATGGTGGTATGTGAGTTGATTACGTCTAGAAGAAGTGGACGTTGTTGGATTGCAATGTATTTTTGTCGTAGTGTTTCAAGATGTAACCGGAGATGTTGAAACGTGATTCTCTCGTATAGCTCTTGTGTAGGGCTTTGTAATTTCACACGGAAAGCGATTCGAAGTGCATGTCGTTCAAGTATTTTTTTAATTTTTCATAGATAGT
Source organism: Lepisma saccharinum (assembly GCA_022664845.1). Classification (NCBI taxonomy): domain Eukaryota; kingdom Metazoa; phylum Arthropoda; class Insecta; order Zygentoma; family Lepismatidae; genus Lepisma; species Lepisma saccharinum. The sequence goes on from JAGDQP010003693.1 coordinate 4,190, forward strand.
CGGTTATGCAGCGATCCATGCTGTAAATCTGTATGCTAGAACTGGAAGTAAAAATAATTTGTATGTATTGATGATGATGTTTGCATTTAGTCCCCAGGTCGTACCAGTTAAGCGTTTTAGTAGGTTTAGTCTATTGGTGGCTTTTGTTACTATTTTCTGTAGATATGGACGCCAGGTTAGTTGGTGGTCGATTATAAGTCCAAGATAGGTTACCTGTTTAGTGGGGTTGATGCGTTGATGTTGAACAGTGACGGCAAGACGAGTTGCGATGGATACGTGTTTTGCGTTTGGTGGAAGGAAGATAATGGCTTGTGTTTTATGAGAGTTTATAGTGAGACCCCACTTACTGCACCACGAGGTAAATGCGCTTATTGCAGTGTTCATTGTTGGTTGATGTGTTGTATGGTAGGGCTAATGGCTAGAAATGCTGTATCATCTGCGTACTGAAAAAAATAGGTATATTTGGCGGCAGGGGAGGAATACTGGCTACAAATAGGAAATACAAAAGCGGAGAAAGTGCGGAACCTTGAGGAACTCCACAATGCAAGAATATATAATGGGAAAGGCTCGTGTTGATGCTGATGTATGCTATACGATTGGAGATGAAGTTAAAGACGAATCGGATAATAGTGATTGGAAGATGGAAGAATTGAAGTTTGTATATGAGAGCTTGATGCCCGACTTTATCAAAAGCTTTTTCCAGATCGAACAGAACTAAGCAGGATGGAAGTGAGGTCTTATAATGGTTAGTGATAGTATTAGTAAGTCGAAGAAGTTGATCATTGATACTATAAAATGGTCGGAAGCCTGCTTGATGGATTGGAAGAAGGTTGTGGTCTTCAAGATGATTGTGAAGGCGGCTAACAAGGATTGTTTCTAGTGTTTTACTGTATACGGATGTAAGTTGGATTGGTCTATAGGAAGATACAGCATGTGGTGTTTTTTTGTTTTGGTAACATAAGAGTTTTGAATATTTTCCAGGTATGTGGGAAGTATCCTGTGCGAAGGATGAATGTAAAGATCGAGGCAAGGAGTTGTGGGAATAAAGGAGGTCCTTCCTTGAGATGGCGGTATGTTATGCGGTCGATCCCAGGTGCAGTAGTGCGTTTGCGTGCGATGGTGGTAGTAATGTCGTCCACAGTGATTGGTGCAGTAAGCGGGTGTTCTGGGAGAGGGTGGTTTGGATTAGGCTGTAGGAGTGGAGAGGATGTATTGAGTCTTTCTGCTGGATGAAGGCGAAATGGGTTGAAGGGAATAGTAAGTGTAAATATGTCTTGAAGATAGTCGGCAAAGGTGTCGGCTTTTTCAGTGTCTGAGTGGAGCGCTTCGTTATTATGTATTAATGGGTATGTGGTTTTGCTAAATTTGCCAGTGAGTGCGTTAAATCGTTTGCAATACAATGTGGGGTTTGAGATATCCGCGAGTTGGCTACAAGTTTTTGCCCATTGTCTTAGTTTGTAAGCTTTTATGTAATTGTGGACTGTACGTTGTAATTGTCGGTGAAGGCGAAGTGAGTCTTGGTTTCTGGTACGTTGATAGTATCTATAGAAAGATCGGGAGCGGCGTATTAATGGTAAGTATTGTGGTGGCAGTTTAGGTTGGTAGGGATGGAAATTACTGGTAGGAATGTGCTGATCTGATGCTGTTTGTAATGTTGTGGTAAGTATGTTCAAGGTGGAATGAAGTTCTTCTTCGGTGGTGGGAGGTGGAACGTTTGCTAGTTTGGTATTTATGTTAGTGCGATATCCATTCCAGTCTGCTTTATCGAAGCGTAGTGTTTGACGGAGAACTATGTTGGAGGTTTGCGGCTGATGTTGGTGCTGTAATGTGAGTTTAATCTGCACATGATCGCTTCCTAATGGATCAAGAACATTTAGAGTGCAACGGATGGAGATGTTAGCAGATGCAATTACAATGTCAGGAGTAGTATTAGATATTGGTCTGGTTGGCTTTGGAAGTTGATGGATCGTTCCAAAAGTTTGTTGCTTATTGAAGTTGTTGAAGTCTGCTTTCTCTCTGTCTGATCTGCTATGTACATTGATATCGGCCATAATAATATATGTAAGGAAGTTATTGTCGATGTATGTGAAGAAAGACATAGGTATAGGATGGCGTGGTCGTATGTAGATAGTAGCGATTTTGATATAGAATTGTTCGAAGCATTGGGTAGTGATTAGAAACTCAGGAAGGTTTGGAATATTTGTGATATGTTCTCTATAGGCGACATGGGGTGTAAAGCCTATTGCTACGCCACCATTTGCACGCATTGTTGGAATTTTACTATATTGTCGAAGTGTATGGTAGCGTGCGATTTTACATGGTTGTTTACGTTTGAGATGCGTTTCATTAAGAATGAACGTGTTGACTTTTTCTTCAAGTAGGAATTGTTCGAATAGAGGTTTATGGGCTGGTAATGATCGAATGTTCAGAAATAGAAATATTAAAGCCATAATATGGAACATGCGTGGATGGTTGCTTTGTGGGTGTTTAGACTTCTGTTTCGAGAGCATACTCATGAAAATGTGCATATGGTCCGGAGTAGCTTGCTGTGAAATTAACGTGGAGTATAGTTTTGGCAGCGTATTGGATCTGTTGGAGAATATGTTTAACTTTGGAATGGATGGATGTTTTGTAGCGTTATGGTGAGGAATGCAAGAAGTTGATCTATTGTGATTGATTGGAAAACTGATGTAACTGGAGCGTTGGTAGGATTTTATGTATCTGGTGGTCGAATTAGTACAATAAGTTCATGTTTATCTGGTTCAGCAGGTGGCCGTGCTTTACATTTATAGCTAAATGTGGGGTGAGCATCTCCACATGTGGTACACTTTGGTGTTTTTTGAAGATATGGACAGGATTTAGTGCTATGTGGTCCGGTGCAAAATCCACATTTGGTTTCGTTACTGCAGTTGGCTGTATGGTGATGGTTCTGTTTGGCATTTTCCACATCTAACTGGTAACGGTGCAGATGTATGCGACGGCTCTACCCGGTAGCGCTTCTTATATATGTACGCTCCATTAGAAAGTAGGTCGTCACTGGTATCCTGTCTATCTGTTAACACTCGGATCATGTATGTCGACCCTCCTTGTTTGTTCTTGATACGTATGCATTTGATGATATTATGTCCCTCGAGTTTAAGTTCACTTTCTACTTCTTCATCGGTTAGGAAAGGTTCGGCACCGCGGATGACAACTGAGAGTGTGGGTGACTTACGAGGTGGTGGAGGGAGCCTTGTAGGTTTGTTTTCTAAACGTGTCATGGATGCTGTTTTTCCAAAGATTTCAAAATTGTGCTTATCTCGGATTTTGTTAGATAAATTTGAGTCGGTTGATTGTACAATGATGCCATTCCTGGTTGGTATGAATCGTATGATTGTGTTACGATTCACGTATTTAATGAACTGCTGGAGAAGTATTTTAATATTTAGTATCAAAGTTAGTCAAGAGGAATATGATGGTGGTTTTCTAGCTGCTGTCAATTCAGGAAAATCTTGATGGTTAGTGAAGTCCATTGTTCGATCATGATCGGATTCGGAGCCACTGACTGTATGGCTTTTCTTAGTTGGAGAAGATCCTGTTGTATCGCGTTCTGATCTGTTAGCCGGTGAACGTGATTGTGAGCGATTGTACGAGATGTCTTCTAAGCTGCCTTGTTGTTTGTGTGTTCGTCCTAAAGTTGAATACGGTGGTGGTCCTGGAACAGTTTGTGGAAGATTATGATGTCCTAGTTGCTGTTGTTGATGGTGAGGATCGGACATGTCAATGCTGTAGGGCCTGAGACCTAAGTTTTTCTAAGAAGCTCGTTAATTAGTGATGTGATGTTGTCTGACTACAGATGTACGAGGACTGATAGTTAGTGATATTTACAGACGAGGAGATGATTAGTCTTTGTGCAATGACTGTTTCTCACACTAACTTATACCCTCCGACACTGTAAAGATGCTGTCAGGCCCAATGCGGTCGTATATGTACTTTTCTCGCCTGTGCTTTGACTACTCAGGGTCCTCGGTAGTACATTAACAAGCCACAGTTAGGCTAGGTTAAGTTATGTACTGTCACATTTTTTTAATTTCTTTTTTTTTTATTTTTTTATTTATTTTAATTTAATTTTGCTAGTGGCTGCAAGCAGCTGCTAGCACCCTCCAGAGGACTATACCCTCTATATCGGGAAGGGGATTTAGAAGAGGTATGAGGATAGGATATAGAGATGGGCTGAGAGCAGTTACTTTATTTTATTATCCTTTATTTATTTTAAATCAATAAAGTGGGTCATTATGAGCATTCGCTCATAATCATGTAGATAGGTTATATCTGATGATAATAGGATGTGCGATGATGGTGAAATGAAGTACACATTACAACACTAGACACATATAAGACAAATGATTGATAATCTTCTGCCCAGGGGCAACTCTCGGCGTAATGGAAAACGGATGAAGCCCTGTTAGTTTGACATGATTATTGTGCTATAATGAGAATGCGTCATAAGCGTCAATGGATGAATATGTTAAGTTGTGATGGTAGTTGCTAGACTGCCGTTTCTAGGGATCTGGTATGAAAATGGACGTAAGGGCCAGAGTAGGTAGCATGGAAATTGAGATGGAAGGTTGTTCGAGCTGCGTATTGGATTTGAGAGAGGACATGTGGTCGTTGTAGTGGATATAGGTTCTGAAGAGTAATGGTAAAAAAAATGTAAGAAGCTGTTCGAGGGTGATAGGTTGGGATGCTGAAGGTGTAGGTGTAGTGGGGTGTTGCTCTGTTGGTCGGATTAGTAAGATGAATTCTGGCTTAATGGAGTCTCCTGTCGGTCTGCCTTTACATATGTAACTGAATGTCGGGTGTTGTGCTCCACAGGTAGTGTATTTTGATGGCATTTGGAAGTTTTTACAGTCTTTTGTCTGATGTGGGGCGGGGCAATATCCACATTTACTTTCATTAGGACGGTTGATAGTTTGATGAGCGTTGTATAGCTGACAGTGTTCACAGCGGAGTGGTAGCGGTGGTGGTGAATGCGACGGTTCGACTCTGTATCTTCTCCTGTAGATATATGCTCCATTGGATAGAATGTCATTAATAGTCTACTGATGATGAGTGAGGACTCGAACCATGTAGCTAGGTGTTCCCAAAGAAGTTTTTATTCTAAGGCATTTGGTGATTCTAAGTCCTTCTAGTTTGAGCTCTTCCTCAGCTTCTTCATCGGTGATATCAGGATTTACACCTATGGCAACTGACAATGTAGGTGATTTACGTGGTGGTGGTGGTTGTCGCAATGGCTTACTGTCCAGTCTAGTCATGGTAGCTGTTTCCCCCAAAATCTCAAAGCTGTGTTTGTTGCGGATAGTAGTAGCAAATTGAGGATCTGGAGTCTGAATGATAATTCCATTGCGAGTGGGAATTATTCTTGTGATTTTCTCTCGAGATGTATATTTGAGACATTGATGAAGAAGTTGTTTCGGGTTGCTGAACTTTAGATCGAAGTTGGATAGCAGGAAGGAATGTGTTGTGACTGCTATTGATGATGAGATTTCTTGATTTCCAATAGCCATTGAATGGTCCGATTCTGATTCAGAGTCACTAATGATGTGCGTCCTTTTGCTAGGCGGTAACTGTTGCGATGTTTGCTCAGTTCTGATGATGAGCGTGAACGTACAGATGATGCGCCGGTAGCTGTTTCTAAGTAACTTCTCTGCTTAGGAATTGTGCCTGTTGGTGAATATGATGGTGGATTGTCATGGTAGCGGTCCATGAATGATAGGTGGTAGATTTGGATGACGTCCAGAAGTTCCAAGTCGTTTCTTCTCTTTCATGAGGAGGGTTAGAATGAACACAGATGAGTCTTGTCTGTCAGTGATGATTAGATAGTGATCAGTCTGTGCAATGACTACTGTCTTTAACTCGTACCCTCCGACACTGAAGAATGCCGTCAATCCTAGAGTGGCTGTATGCTTACTAATCTCTCCCGTGCGTCTGCTACACAGGGTCCTCGCTGGTAAGTTAACAAATCCACAGCTAGGCTAGGTTTAAGTGAAACGAAATCGGGCTATTTTGGCTCTGCTAACAAAGCGTTTGAATCGAAACACCAGTTTGGTAATCCTATGTACTGTTACATTTTTTTATATAAATTGCTAGTCGTTTTGCTGACTAGCACAATTTATTTCGGGAATAAGATTTACGGTAAGGGGGATATTCTGGAAGGTGAGTTGTTCTAAGTGGTGTTTCAGTAATTTCTTTATTATCCTTTATTTTGTTAATCTCCAATTTCAATGTGGATACTATAAGCTTTGATTATAATAATTATAGTCGGTATTGGATCAGTGATGATGAGGTGAAAGAGATGAGCATGATGCGCACTACCACGACACAAACATTGAAGACAGACAGATGAATGATGGTTTTCTTGCCCAGGGGCTACTCTGGGCTAATGTAAGACAGGTGAGGCCCTGGTAGTACATTGATGGTTAATGTGCGATAATGTCGATGCTTGATGGTATGATTAATGAGCAGATATATATGAAGTCAGGGTCTGTTTAAACTGCTGTTTCAAGAGGGTTTGTGTGGACTAGAACATACGGACCGGAGTAAGTTGCTAGGAGATTGGAATTTAGGACAGTGCGAGCAGCAAATTGAAGGTGGTGCAATACTTCATGGCGCTGAAAGGGGTACAGGTTCTGTACTGCAACAGTGATGAAGGTCAGGAATTGTTCTATAGTAATAGGTTGTGAAGTTTACGTTATGGGTTGAGACTGTGGTTTCGGTTCTGGGATTCGTACAGGTACTACAAGTCCAGGGTTCGGTTGAGGTCTGCCTTTACATTTGTAACTGAAAGTCGGGTGTTTGTCGCCACAGGTGTTACACTTTGGAGGTTGTTGAACGTTAGTACAATCTTTGGTGTTGTGAGGACCAGTTCAGTAAGCACATATGGGATTGTTAGGACAGGATGAGGTATGGTGGGAGTTGTAAAGTTGGCATCGTTCACATCTTACAGGTAGAGGTGGTGGAGAATGAGAGGGTTCGACTCTGTAACGTCTTCGATATATGTAAGCTCCTAACCGTAATAGGTCATTGATAGTCTCTTGATGATTGGCAAGCACACGGATCATGTAGCTTGAATGGCCTGTCTTTGTCTTGATGCGAATACATTTGATTATGGTATGTCCCTCGGTCTTTAATTCTTGTTCATCTTCCTCGTCGGTGATTGTTGGATCTACGTCACGAATGACTACTGATAACATGGGTGATCGGCGTGGTGGTGGTGCATGTTTCAGAGGTCTGGTTTCCATTCGTGTTAATTTCGAATGGGTGCCGAAGATCTCAAAGCTGTGCTTATTACGAATTTTGCTTTCTAGTGTAGGATCTGTGGATTTTATTATGATTCCATTTCTGGTTTGAATGAACTGAGATATAGTTTCACGAGTTACATATTTCAAAAATTGATTGAAAAGCAGTTTAGGTGTTTGAAATTTCGGATCGAAGTCTGTCAGTAGAAATGAATGCATTGAGGAAGTTGATTGCTGATGTAATAGATCAGTCAGATCGCCGAGGCCCATTGATTCATATTCAGAGCCACTGAGTGTGTGCGTCTTTTTTAATGGTGGTGAAACGGATGCAGTGCGTCTCGATCTAGAGTTGGAAGATGAATGCAGTTGTTCTGTTTGACGTTTGTATTTCCCTGTAGTGCCTGATAGTGATAATTGCCGCGGATCTTGATAGGCTGGCGGTCCTGGGACCGTAGGTGGTAATGAGTGACGTCCTGGATGATGCAGTTTGTCAGCCATGTCGGTGAGTGATGAGGTAGAAAGCAGGAGAAAGCCCGCGATGAACGTTAGAAGGGACACAAAAGTGGTCGTCAATATGAGCAGTCTGTGCAATAACTTCAAACAAAAAAGTCTCTCAAAGCGACTCCACCCTCCGACACTGAAAAATGCCATCAATCATATTATGGCTGTATCTGTGCTTTTCTCTCCGGTGCGTTTGCTACGCAGGGTCCTCGTGAGCACAGTAACAATACACAGCTAGGCTAGGACGAGTCTGTACTGTTACATTTTTTTTTTTTTTTTTAATGCTAGCCAAGGCTAGCCCCCCAAAGGGCTGTACCCTTTATCTGGGAAGAGAGGCTGACGGAAATTTGGATTGTGATGATTTAGGTTGGTCTAAGAGGTTTTGGTAATCTATTGTATTTATTGCATTCGTTAATCAAAGGTTATTATGAGTTTTCCTCATAATCATAAATATTGGGGGAATTTTGATCATTTATTCAAAGGTGATTATGTAAGATGTGATGGATATGATGTGCAATAGACGCCACAACACTTTGGCACATATTAGACGCATGATTGATAATCTTCTCGTCTAGGGGTGACTCTAGACGGTGATGAGGACAGATGGACCCTTGCGTTCAAGATGGTTACTGTGCACTTGATGATGGTGCAATATAGTGAGGGGTGACTGATGCACTCTATGCAGATAGCAAATGTACATCTGGGTGGTCTGGTGGCAAGGTTTGAGTGTAAAGGGTGAAGAGTAAAGAAAGTGGGCTGTCTATGTGTGTTGGCGGTGTGTTGTTGTGTTCGTGTGAATGAAGTATATCGTGAAAAAGAGGATGTTCACTTTCGTATCTATTTTGTATGTATTTAGTGCGTAGGCTTTCGAGATGGAGAAGAAGATGTGGGAAGTTAATACGATGATATAGTTCCTGTGTTGGACTTGGGAGCTTTATTCTGTATGCTAAACGGAGTGCGTGTCTTTCCAGAATTTGTAGTTTATTATAGAAATGTTTGTCGGCGGCAATCCAGGCGGTTAGTCCGTAGGTCAAAACAGGTCTTAAGAATACTTTGTATGTGTTTAGTACTGTTTGAGTTTTAAGTCCCCATGTGGTTCCGGTGAGTCTTTTCAGTAGGTTGAGGCGGTTTCTTGCTTTGGCTATAATCTTCTTTAAGTGTGGTTTCCAAGTGAGATGATGATCGATGACAAGGCCTAGATAGGTGACGGTGTTGGAAGGGTTTATTGGGTCATTGTGTACTTTTATGTCTAGTCGTGAGGGATTTCGATGGACACGAGAACGGTGTTTGGGTGGTATGAAAACGATGGCTTGTGTTTTAGTTGAGTTTACTGTGAGGCCCCACTTTTCGCATCATGAAGTAAAGGTGTTGATGGCTTCATTGAGTGTTCGATTGATGGTTTGGATAGTTCTTCCGAGTGCGAGGAAGGCTGTGTCATCTGCAAATTGGAAAATCTTGATGTTCGGTGGGAGAGGAGGTAGATCAGCAACAAAGAGGAGGTATAGAAGTGGAGAGAGGGCAGATCCTTGAGGGACTCCGCAATGAAGGAATATAGGATGAGAGTTACTGGAATTTAGGGAGATGTAGGTGATACGATTGCTTAGGAAATGAAAGATAAATCGAATGTAGGTAAGAGGGAGTTGAAATGATCGAAGTTTAGAGATTAGGGCTTGGTGCCATACTTTGTCAAAAGCTTTTTCAAGATCAAACAGAACTAGACATGAAGGGTTATTTGTGTTATAGTGGTTAGTGATTGAGTTTATGAGACGAAGTAATTGATCGTTGATGCTGAAATGTGGACGAAAGCCGGCTTGGTATATAGGTAGGAGGTTGAGTTCTGCTAGGTGAGTGTGAAGGCGGTTGACGAGTATTTTTTCTAAAGTTTTGCTGAGAGTGGATGTAAGTTGAATGGGTCTATATGAGGATACAAGATTGGGTGCTTTCTGAGGTTTCGGAAACATGAGGGTTTTTGAGGTTTTCCATGTAATGGGGAAAAATCCTGTACGGAGTATGAAGGTGTAGACAGAGGCTAGAAGGTCAATGAGGATGAAGGGAGCTTCTTTCAGGTGACGGTAAGTTATGGTGTCGTTGCCAGGAGCTGTAGTGCGTTTGCGGGCGATCGTTTGGGTGATTTCATGTGGAGTGATTGGTGTAGTGAGTGGGTGATCAGGTAGTGTATGTGTTGTATTTGGTTGTATGTTCGGCGAGTTAAAGTTTATTCTTTCGGCAGGATGTCTTCGGAAAGGATTTACAGGTGGGGATGGTATGAATATATCTTGAAGATATGTGGCGAATGCGTCTGCTTTTTCTTTATCTGAATGTAATGCCTGATTGTTATTCAGTAAGGGATACGCGGTTTTGGTGTGTTTTCCTGTTAATTGATTGAATTTGTTCCAGTACTTCGTGGGGTGAGAAGTGTCGGCGAGTTTGTTACATGTTCTAACCCATTGGCGTAGTTTGTAGGCTTTAATATAGTTGTGGACTATCCTCTGGAATTGCCGGTGTAGTCTGAGTGATTCGGGGTTGCCTGATCTTTGGTAATCTCTGTAGAATTGTCGGGAACGTTGGATTAACGTAAGATATTGTGGTGGTAGGTTGGGCCTGTGAGGATGTATTGTTGTGGTAGGTATGTAGGTGTCTGATGCTTGTTTTATGGTGGAAGTAATGTGGTCTATAGTATGATATAGGTCTCCTTCTGATGTAGGAGCTTCTACGTGTTGAAGATGTTGCTCTATGAAGTTTCGGTATTCTGTCCAATTTGCTTTGTCAAAGCTAAGGATGTGACGGGGAGGTGCATTTTGAGTCTGGTTACGGTGATGTGGATTCTGAAGGATTAACTTAATTGGGGCATGATCACTTCCCATTAGATCTAAAACTTCTATTGTGCATCTATTTAGTAGGTGTGTTGAGGTGATAACTATGTCTGGGGTGGTGTTTGAAATTGGTCTTGTGGGTTTTTGTATGTTATGGACAGTGCCGGTTGTTTGATATTCGATGAAATCACGAAAAGCTGTTTTTTCCCCTGCCGCCCTACTGTGAATATTGACGTCAGCCATAATTATATAGTTGGTGAAAGTGTTAGATATGTATGCGAAGAAGTTATGTGGGATGGGATGTCCGGGCCGTACGTATATTGTGGCTAGTGTGATGTAAATTTGCTGAAAATAGAGAGTAGTGATGAGATATTCAGGGATGTTTTGGAGAGGTGGGGTATATTGACGATGTGCGATGTTTAATGGGATGCCTATTGCTGTGCCGCCATTTGCTCTTTGAGCTGGAATATTGCTATCATGGCGAAGTAGGTTGAAGCGAGGAATTTTGCAGAGGATGTTCGATTTAAGATATGTCTCATTGAGAATGAAGGCTTGAATATTTTCTTCTAGAAGTAGTTGTTCGAATAGAACTTTATGTTGCGGAAGTGATCGTATGTTTAGAAATAGAAATGAGAGTGCCATGATTATTAGGTGTCTGGTAGTTGCTATTGTGGAGTTAGACTTCTGTTTCATATGCGGTTGCATGACAGTAGATGTATGGACCAGAATAGGTTGCATTGAAGCTTACATTTAAGGTTGTTCGTGCAGCGTATTGGATTTGTTGTAAAACATGTTGTCGTTGAAATGGGTGTAGATTTTGAAGTGTGACGGTGATGAATTTTAGTAGAAGTTCTATAGTGATTGGCTGATAGACGGATGTGATTGTAGAAGTTGGTTGTGGTTTTTGTTCTGTTGTCCGGAGTGGTACATTTAATTCAGGTTTGTTAGGTTCTGCAGCCGGTCGTGCTTTACACTTATAACTGAATGTCGGATGTGCTTCGTTGCACGTGTTACACTTAGGTTGCTGTTGGAGATTTGTGCAAGATTTTGTAGCGTGAGATCCGGAGCAGTATCCACATTTTGTTTCATTTGTGCATTTTGATGTTGGATGATCATTGTAGCGTTGGCATTTTTCGCATCGTACCGGTAGGGGTGGTGCTGAATGTGACGGCTCTACTCTGTATCTCTTTCTGTATATATAGGCGCCGTTGGTGAGAAGATCATCGATTGTTTCCTGACTGTTTGTAAGAACCCTGACCATGTACGTTATGCTGCCCTGTTTCGATTTGATGCGTAGACATTTCTGTATTGAATACCCTTCAAGCTTAAGTTCTTCTTCCGCTTCTGTATCTGTGATGTCGAGTTCGACGCCGCGTATAACGACGGATAGCGTAGGAAATTTTCTTGGTGGTGGTGGCTGTCGGATGGATTTGGGTTCTAGTTGGGAAATGGTAGCATTTTTCCCAAAGATTTCGAAACTGTGCTTGTTCCGGATTGTGGTCGCCAGATTTGGATCTGTAGAATGAATGATGATACCATTTCTGGTTGGAATTAATCTGGATATGGTGTCACGTGAGACGTACTTTTGAAACTGTTGCATGAGAATTTTAGGAGCTTGAAATTTCGGATCATAATTGCTTAGAAGAAAAGAATTTGGTTTTGGTGCTGAAGCTTTCGTAAGATCTGGAAACTGATTTTTATCTGCGATGTCCATGATATGTTCGCCATCGGAGGCATTGTCACTGATTGTATGTGTTTTCTTTGCCGGAGGTGAGTTTGGATTACTTTGATGAGGTGATCTGGAACGAGATCGAGCAGATGATTTTCCTTGAGGTCTGGTTGAATGTTCCGGTTTTCTAACGAGTGAAGAGTATTTCGGAGGTCCTGGTGCTGTTGGTGGTAGTCTGTGTTGATACTGTTGTTCCGGATGATCTGCCATGATAAACAAGATGAGGGCCAGAGGCCCTAGTATTCTGGGCAAATATATCAAGAGTTTCACTGTGATCTGTCTTGAGAGGATGATGACAAATAAATGATCAGCCTTTGTGCAATGGCTGCTCCTCAAACTAACTTTCGCCCTCCGACACTGAACAGTGACGTCAATCTTATTATGACTGTACACGTGTTAGTCTCGCTTGTGCGTATTGCTTCACAAGGTCCTCGGAAACACGTTAACAAATCATAGATAAGCTAGGTAAAGTTATGACTGTTACAACAAATGCTTTCCACTACATTGTGTGGCTGTTAATAAACTACTACAAGACTTATGAATTCACTTACACATATCTACAATAACACTCGCATAAACTATTTATTTTATTAGTAACAGTTCGTATATACTCTGGTCTCACCGTCCATTAAATGTCTTTCAGTTCAAGAAACATTCACATACACTAATTCACTATACTTGACTAATGATATGTGCTGCCATCTCTGGGCCTCAATTCAACTACAACTGCTACATCGGCTAAGCTGGATTAGTCCTTCCCTGTATGGTTTCTAACTGGCAATAAAATACTCCACACTTGGTGTGCATATAACATGCGGGACGCCAAAATGATGTAAGCCAAAATTTCACCCTGTTATACATTCACTCACTCTGTTTGTAGGACTAAAATTACAAACAACTGCATACGTATATTCAATTGCTTCACTGAAAAACAATGTGGCGCTTCTGACGATACCATATTTATATTTGCGTAGTATGACGGCGGAGAAAATCCACTTGCACTGATTAAACTACTTCGAAATAAAAATAGACCCTTTTGCTGTGAGTTGGTCACATACTAATCTTTTTTATACCAAATTTAGTATTTTACCATGAGGACAGATCTTAGAAATTTAAGCCCAAAATTCAGCATTTTTCACATAGGTATATATTTGAAAACCCGTAGAAAAAAGAGTTACTGATTTAAAGTCTTTTTTTTTTGTATGCAGATACCCAGACACTAGCTTTTAAATATTACAACCTTTTCAGCCTTATACTAAATCACTTTAACAAATTAGTTTTAAAATCCAAATTTATGTAATTCGTTACTCACTTTCAGCGTAGTTTTTTTTAAATTCATTTTAAGAAAAGCTGGTTTCACATTTTCAACGTACACTTTAAAGCTACATGAAGGTTTTAGTTCCAGTTTTCTATTTCTTGTGGCTTCTCAGATATTCCGATTTCCGTTTAAGTCTACTGGGAGCAATTGGCTGACACTCGCCATGTTGAAACTACGGCCGCAGCATGAGAAATACGTGCAAAATATTTGTATAAAGATGATGTTCTAATATCCTACGGTATGTACAAATGTACATATCCTCATGCACAAAAACTAAGATTTCTCTAAAATTGTGATGCAATTAATGCTGTATTATTTGATGTGAAAAAACGTTTTACTGATAAGATAATCACAAAACTTAAAAGTACCCAATTAATATTACGAAACTGCTATTGATAATGCACTGACTGTTTTATATTAAATCGGATGTTAGAGAAATCTTTAGGCTGTTTCAAAAAGTAAAGTTTGAATATTTTTAAAACGTGAGTTCAATCATGCTATGAGTTTTCATGTTATACGCTTGAAATATGCATTTGTTTTATTTATTTGAAAACATACCACGTTTTATGTATTGAATATTGAAATTCTTTGCATACTGAAGATTTATTTTATTTTATTTTGAAAATTTGTACACTTGATTTAATTTTATACTCTGCGGCTCGAAGTCAAGTTTGCTTTAATTGAAACTTACTTTCTTGATTGCCAAGTACTCCATCCCTCTTGCAACTTGGAAGGACCATGAAACCAAGTCTCCTGTGCAAATGTTGTTTATTCTAGGCTGTACTCCACAAGCGGGATCTGGTATAGTCGTTTCTGGAACATTGTCGATAACCATTTCGTCGCTGCTACCTAATAATTAGAAAGACGAATCAATTTAAACTTCATTTTAATAGTTAGCAAAAGCACAAACAAGTAAAAACGTAAGAGACGGTTAAACTAAAAATATTTTTAACTATGTATATACTGTGTCATATTCAAAGCCCATAATCGTTATAGTCGAATTTCATTATCAAAATTACGAAGATGCATTCACAAGATATTGACGAGATCTTATGTTGATATCATTTTTTTTCTGAGTGGGAGCTCGCTTATCCTTTAGCAAACAATATTCAGAAAATTATTGACTTCTTATGACAACTCAGTAACCTATTATATTAAATGTAAACGACAAAACACAAGGTTGAGTTTGTTTTAACGCTTTCAAGTCAGTTTTAATTATATTTCAAAAGAACTATGCTCAAGTAATCCGGTTATAAGAAAATAGTCGGTTTACTAATATTGATGAAACGATCTTATTAACTATTTAAATAAGGAAAATAAAGGAAGTAAATGTCATCTTCAGAAGCAGGCTCAGTGGAAGTAGTGTAAATGAATTTTTAATTTAGCATTTGAAACAAATGCAATATTATCTTGTTCTATGTCTGTGGTCTGGATTAAAGATCAAATGACCCAAACATGAAACAAAAAACTATCGAAAATATCATCGCATTGCCGTTCTCCAAACTAAAAAAAAATCTTGATTTTACTAGAAGGATCAAATTCCGTTATCTGTCTTTGTCATATGTTATTTGCAGAATGTTTCTGAAGTTTATGAAGGTTGTTAAAGCAAACTTGTATTTCGACATCTAATAAGTTGACCATTATTTGTTACTAACATTTAGAGATCGCTAACTTGATCTGCAATATCGCAAATATGTTACAATGCTTTCCCATGGTAGCAGTACTGCTAAAAATGCTTAAATATTGTAAACTCTTAATGAGGTGGATTTATAAGATAGTATATCACCAGGTAGAAGGTATAATATACAAGTATCATTGAGCGTCCGTAACTCAGTGGTAAAGCATTGGCGTAGAATCCTGGTTAAGTCCCAGCACCCGACCATCCTGACTGAGGATTATCCTTAGACACACTAGGTTAATGCTGAGATGGCACCTTAAACATAGGTCCTCGCCTACACTATCTCGTACGCCCTTTCCAATCTAGGCATGAGCCTTACATGCCTATAATGTCATAAATAAAATTCGATTCTTATAATCATGTTAATATATTTAGTTATTTACGCAATTGATTGAAATGATAGGTCTGGACTATAAGATCGAAAATATTGTTATTTCGAATAAGACTCTTTTCAGAATATAAAGGTTCAGTTCTGCATGATCTTTTTTTCAATATATTGATTTTTACTCAAGACTATATACGATTCCGATGCAAAGTTATTGCACCTTGGAGTAAAGGACGGAAACATATGGAATGCTACTTACTTGAAATACCAAATCACTTAATTATTACTTTACCCTAATCTAAAGTAGCTTCTTCTTGTAATGTAAGGTAAAATCGAGACTACTTCTATATTCTCTTTCATGGAGAAGAGAACTATTGTTAGTCCTTTTATCTATAAAAAGGGAACGTGTGTATATTTGTAGACAAATCACGTGAAATGCTTGTAAATAATATATCTTTATAAGGAAAAGAATGGCATTTTTCTTAAACGTAAAAAAATGTTCGGAAAGATATATCTGCCGAAGCTTATATCGAGATTTGGAATAAAACATGGGTATCTATAGCCAACCGTGACGTCAGGCCTGCGTCCCCAATATTCTGGATTTTAATCCTGGCTGGCAGAACGATGTAAATAGATTTTAGAAACTTAATGGAGCACAGACGGCCCGAAAATTAAATATGACTTAAATACAAGGTTTATGAGTCTTTTCACTTTACCTCAGATAAGATAACATAACATGGCTTACTCCCGTCCCGACACTTGCGTTACCTCGGGAACGCGTAATTGCTCCTCTTGAAAGTGTATTCGATCGCTGAGAGAAGCTGAAGCAAAATGGAAAAGCGAATGATAAATGATCAGGATGGAATCTATGGAAAACACATTCAGATTATTTTTTACCAACACTTTTCTTCGAATTGAATTGAATTTTATGAGCTTTATGCGCCCAAGACTCAGGTCTGGATAGGAAAGTGGAAAAGAAGCGGGAAGCTATTGGTGAGGGCCTGAGTTTAAGGCATTGCCCTGGTGTGACTGGAAAACCCCTGGAAAGAACTGTCAAGATAGTCGTTTGCTAGAATTGAACACACGATCTCTCGAATGATAAAATACAACTGAGGCAAGTTCGATCGGTAATCGGTTTTCGACAATATTATGTCTTGACTTGAAGTTCACAAGTAGACTTTTAACGCTGGACTTCTGATGATAGAAAAAAGTACAACAAAAAGAGCATCAGATCCATGAATTGCACTGACATTACGGAAAAAGTTGTCCTGATCGAGAAATTCGTCAATTGCATACCCAGTGTAAACTTAATATCCAACTTGTTCTGAAGGCTCTCAGTGATCAATGTAAGGTATATACTAACTTAAGGACTTGCCAAAAGCAAGTAATGTTATACTGACAGGTTAGTGAAAATTATTAAATTGACCTTATGACATAGCAGAACGGAAAATATAAACTTAAAAATTATACGGAATTACTTGTATTATGTGTGATATTTTAAACCTTGATAGCAACATTACATTTTGTCTGAATTAAGCCAGAAATTGGGAATATTACTTTCTTCAATATTGCAATAATTTGAGCTGGTACCCCGTTACAAATTATTTTTTTTAACCCTTAAAGTAAGGACAACCCGATATATACATATACCACCCCATGGTCTAGTGGTAACCGCAGCTTGTTGATAGTATGGTTCCAAGTTCGATTCCCGGCTCTGCTAAGGACAAATTGCCAACACAGGAACGTGATCAAATTAGGCAGCTGCTGTAAATAAACTATATTTGCTATCACATTTTGGAACTTCGTCTGTCCTCTCCCAAACCGCCCGGTCAGTGTGGAAGCAGTAGGCATACTCTTCTGTACGAGAGAGACCTCTATCAAAGGTGGATTTAATATGGTTGTGAATTACACACACACACAGACACACACACACACACACACACACACACATAT
>JAGDQP010003693.1:33330-82574 GCA_022664845.1 Lepisma saccharinum
ATATATATATATATATATATATATATATATATATATATATATAATATTATAAGTGGCCACCCCTTGTATTGCCCGAACTTCTACTAATATAATAAAATGCAAAAACACTTCCAGCATTATTTTGAGGGGCTATCATTTTGAGATCTAAAACTTGGCCCACAAGACCCCAGAGGGGACTAGGCAGGGTGCAACTTCAAAATTTCAAATCGGAAAGGGGATCAAGTGATATCTCGTTTTATAGGCCTTGACAAAATATATTTTTTTGTGCAACTTTCAATTTCCTATGTTGTCCCTATTCGAAGTGTTCAAAGATCGTGTCCATTAAGACCTTTGAAACACCTTGTATTCCGAATGGCTACAATCAGTGCTGAACTTGGAATTTATACTTAAGAATTGTCCTTTGTGGATAATTAATATTTAAAATATAAATTTGTGTACTACTGAATTGAAGTTGAACGAGCATTTCGAACATCTAATAAAATAAGTTTTTTGTTACAAATGTGAGTTTTCGGAGTGTTTGAAACTGTATTTACTGGCTCAACATTTGAATTTATTAGAAATTAACTTCAATGTATAATACACAATAGTTAATCACGTGATTTGTATCTTCATTTTTCACAAGTTAAGTTTCAGAGAAACCAGAGGATTGAAGAGAAAAGCAATGGCCTTAAGCAGATAGTTACAACTGTACACTGTGAAGGCTGGTACTGGGTAGCTTGTCCTTTAATAAATTACCATCTTCTTCTTTTGGGCACTGTTTCAATTTTAGCGTTTAACTATGTCCAAGTACATTTCTTTCAAAGCATTCACAAGCATTTGTAACTTTCTCGATTTCCAATGTATCAAGATTTTTTTTTTCAGATTTATATTTCAATAAAAACAATTCCTTTTTACAATAACGTGTTAGATGACCTGTGGTAACAAACGAAAAAAAAACATACCACTGTTTCCTAAGGCATACTAGTCCTATAACGATCGTTCTGTTTCCAGTCTTCAATTTGTTAACTCGCAATATCTCACAGACTTCTCATTTCTTACAGACATTCGAATAAAATTTCATTGTTTTCAAAGATTCAACAGCTCTTTCAAACGATGTGTCACTTCAAGGCTGTTCACGCATATAACTACTTAAGGCAATTGAATGTTTTACCACTAGACCTCAGCGAATGGAGCAACACGCTTCATGCTGATCGTAACGAGACTAACTGAAGTCACTTTAACGGTATAATGGATAGTTTATTGTATTCACAAGGTTATATTATTGTGAACATATTACTTCTTTTGAGATTTTCTTACTTATACTTAGTAAAGGGTCGAAATGCAATATTTAATAAAGTGTTAGGTAGATTCAAAAATAATACATTTTTTTTTTGTAATTTGAATCGAAGTAGATTTCAAATGATATGTCACTCGACCAACGTTTCTGTTTAAGAAAATATAAAGTTTTGCCACTAGACCGCGGAGAATGGGCAGCACACTTAAAATTACCACAATATCTCGTCCCCCTCAAAACTAGAGTTGAAGTGTTTTGGGATTTTTCAAACAAACCACTCTTACGACATTAAGGCGGTGGCAACTTTTAGTTTCACCAAAATATTTCAATTGCCAAGACATTTCAAAGGATATATCACTCGACACACTTTCCAATTTGAAATTTTGAAGTTGCCCCCGCTTACCTTTTCTTGGTGGGGTTTGGGGGCCAAATTTTATAGCTCAAAATAATAGCCCCTCAAAATAATGCTGGATGTGTTTTTCGTATTTTCTCATACTTATGTGGAAAGAAAAGGGGGAGGCCTTCATCCAGCAGTGGATAGAAAATGGCTGAATATGATGATGATGATAGACATTCGGGCGAATGAAGGGGTGACAGAGGACTTTACGGACATGATCTTTGAAACTCCGTCATTTTGTACAGAGACAACATAGCTAGTTGAAAGTTTCACCAAAATATTTATTTTGCCAAGACCTTTCAAACGAGATACCACTTAACAACCTTTCTGATTTGAAATTTTCAATTTGCTCTGAGCCTATCCCCCTTGGGGGTCTTTTTGGCAAAGTTTTGAAGCTCAAAACGATAGTCCCTAAAAATAATGCTGGACGTGATTTTGCATTTTCTCATATTTGTGGCCGTTCGGATAATACAAAGGATTGCAAAGGACTTGATGAACATGACATTTAACCCCCGTCATTTTGGATAGGGACAACATAGCGTCTTGAAAGTTTCACAAAAGTATTTCTTTTGTCAAGACCTTTCAATCGAGATATCACTCGACCCCGATCTGAAATTTTGAAGCTTCCCAGCGCCTAGCCCCCTTGGGTGGCAAATTTTTTAGCTCCAAATGATGATAGCCCCTCAAAATACTGCTGGACGTGTTTATGCATTTTATCATATTTGTAGCCGTTCGGGCGATAAAAGGGGTGGCAACTTTTAATTGCGCCAGCCTGTTAATATATATATAAATATAAAATCCATTCATTTGGCGTCATGTACCTCCTGGTTACCCCTAGGATGCATCTCTTTATTACTCTTTGTGTGACTCTCAATCTTTGAGTCGTTTGCGCATTCAATGTCCAAGTTTTGCAGCCGTACAGCATCACGGTTAAGACACATTGATTATATCCTTTACGCTTCAGACGCATTTGTAGTTTGTTTTTTGAAATTAAAGTTTAGTCTTTCAAACGAACTACACGCCATTTTACATCTTCTATTTATTTCATACGTCAATTTGGCATTCCATTTTTTAAGCTGTTACTAAATATACACGTCAACTATATCTACTGTATCTTCGCTATCTTTAGTTTCTTCTCTGTAGCATGTTGATTGTACATTACCATTGTTTTACTTAAATCTATATTAAGTCCTATTTTCGAAGTTTTATTCCACAGCTCTTCCATTCTAATTCGTCGTTCTTCTGCATTTGAAGCAAACAGGATTTTTTCATCCGCGAATCTTAAGGTATGAAGTTATTCGCCATTTACATTTATTCCAACTTCATCCAAGTTTAAATTTTGGAACACTCTCACTTGAACCGCTGAAAACAGTTCTGGAGAAATTGAATCTTCCTGCCATACCGATTTTCCATCTTAAAATTTTTCACTTTCTTGATGTATTCTAAAAACAGATGTAGCAGTTCAGTAAATGTCTCGCAGTTACTTCATGTATGCAGTTTCGATACCTTTATGTTCAAGTGATTTAGGTACTGCTGCCAAGGAGACCGATGCTAAAAACTTTTGTGTCATAGCAAAATCTATGGATTTCACAGATAGTGGAAGTTCATATTCATCAGTTCTATCTATAACCTATTCAATGTTTGTATATGGTCCGTCGTGCTAAATCCACGATGAAATCCGACTTGTTCTCCCTCTGGTTAAAATCTAAGCCTCGTTCAATACTATTTAAAATAACCTCGCGAACATTTTGTATAGAACTGAGAATAAACTAAGTGGTCTTCAGTTTTCGAAGCGCTTTTTGACTCCTTTCTTGTACAAAAAAAAACTTAACAGCACAATTTATTTTCTCTTGACAGTATTTCTCTCTTCCTGAGGGATATTTAGAATAATTTAGCAAGGTACTCTTTCATCTCTTCCATCTCCCCATTTAAACTTATTTACACTCCTTCTTTCATTACGTCTGGGGATTCCTTATCATTCTCTTGTGAATCTTAACTTCATAATTCTTTTCCCGAGTATTATACTAGGTGTGTAAATTTGAAACCTTAATTTGTGCATAGACGGCGTTAGCTCTCACTGTGGTTACCGTAAAACTGCGTCATTGGAGTCTCTTGCTCGTTTTGATTGCTGATAACGATTTGCAACTCACAACCAGACAAGTGTTATGTCATAGTGTAGTGTTTAATAGCGTTGAACATGGCGCAATTTGTACCTACAAAATACGATGTGTGGAGAGCATTGATTTTTTGTTACCTTCTGAAGAAAACTACTGAAGCTCAAAGTGAATGGAAAGATTAATAATGTTAAAAGGCCACATTCCGTTAGGTTCCGTCGCTGGTGGAGAAAAACGGTTGCAAAGAAAGAGGGAATAATTGAAGCAATTGTGAGACAATCGACACGAAGCTTGTGCCATTCCTATCGCAGAGAAACGGCTACTTGACATCGCGGTCCTTCTACTGGTGCGATTAAATATGAGCGAACTACTGGTTCCGTTCCTGGCGGAGTGAAACTGTGGCATGCAGCCCGTAGATTGAAGAGGAAATATAATCACTGTACTACTATTTCCGAACCTCCGAGAGAGACTGTCCTCCGTAGTGGTAAGCACTAATTAAAGTATAGGTATTTGTTTCAGAGTGTAATTTGCCCGACAAAGTAACTCCCGAATTACACGAAGAAATATGCTTTTTAATTCACTAAGATCCGCTGCTAAGGAAAGAAGCGGCCTCTCAGTTTTTCATTTGGAAACAACATATTTTCAAACAAAGACTACGTGATCAATGTGCATGTGCATTTGTTTTCAATGGTACAAACATTTTTTTAGGATCTATCCTAGAGTGAATGTCGCTTCGGGTCATTGACTAACAATGCATAACGTACCGTGGCTGTTGAGTTAGAATATTAAATAATTGACAAAACAAATAATAGTAAAACAAAATAATGTCAAAATTCACACATTCATATTTCTTGTTAAATAAAACCAGGAGTTCTTTAAAATTAATTAGTAAAACCACTAAATCGAATTAAGGAAAGTAGCAAGGTTGTGCACTATATCAATTTCTTTATGGTCACCATTGCCGGAACGACAGCATAACACGACTGCATTAACTAAATCAGTGAGCAGATTGTGTAGGACGATTACATTTGGCGCCCGATAGTTGCTCCGAACACTGGATATCTATCAGTGGTATATAACACATGAAACCAATGTATTGATGCTATATGACAATACGAAACAACATAATTTAGTTAATTTGGCTATAATACATTAATAAATTTGGGTTAAATATACACATAAATAAAACATCATATCCAATTACACTATTTGCACACTATACCCCAAACAACATATCACTTCATATCATTAAGATACTCGAAATATGACTACACAATCTGTGTAGGTCAGTGTTAAATCCTCATTGTACTCCATCACGACATTTTTTTATTCTTTATGCAAAATCCAATAAAAACAAGGCAACCCATATGTCCGTATACTTTAGTAGAATGAGCATGAAAAGAATGTCATAAAGAGAATAATTAACAAATCAGTCACCATATTAAAATGAATTGTCGAGGCATCAGGTACTTTCATCTTGATATTTCTTTCTCTACTCAGGCATGTTGTAATTCTTCAAGCATGCATAAATTATTCGGTGCCACAATGTTATTCCAATTTGTCACCACTGGTAATTTAACATTCGACTAACGACGAAAGCTATTCGTTTTTTTCAATATCCGATTGCAATCTGGTGTCGTTCCAATACATCACTTCGTCGTACTAGCTGTTGGGAATCAGACGCTTTCCTATCCTGGTAATATCGACTGTGTTCACTTTATAAATACTCTTACTTCGAATACTTTCTTGTTCTATACACACCTTGTAAAATATCCGCTTTTCATCAGGAGATGCATTCGTAAGTTGAAGTTCTGCTAACACCTTGGATCTGGGGCTAGGCGCTTCCCCTCCACTTCGATGTCAACAACAGGCATTTGACTCGACACGTTGCGCTGCTCTTCCCTGTGCCCTTCCTGGTACACATGATCCACATTATTAGCTTTTCCAACTTGAGCATTTTTCCTCTCATCGCGTCGTCCTCGTTATATTGAAAACTTTCCACCTTTTCAAACAGCACAGCTCGTTCTTCGAAAACTTCTTCGGCGGTCTTCCCTTCTTCGATGACGTTATTGAATTTGCCTCTACACTAGTCAATTTGCTACCTGTTATACAAATAGCTTGGATCAAACTCTCCGCCACTCTCTTGCAATACATCTGGTATCATTGGCAATACTTCTTCAATTCTGTACTTCTGAGTACCTCCTTCTACAGTGGTATCTTCTCAAATTTTACCTTCTCGACTGTATCGTGACTTGCACTCCGTCTTTCTTTCTTGAGGACCTTCCGTAAACATGTTCGTCACGTTATTACATAGCAGTTCCTCACCATTCTTCATGATTGGGCGTGTTTCCTTCTGTTCTCTTACCAGCCTCTCCAACCCTTAACCCTGGTATGTCAACACGTTTTTCGACTTGCTTCGTCCTTCATCATAATGCTTCAATTCCTTATCACTTGCTGCTCCGTCAATATATATTTTCCTCTTCAGTGCGACCGGCCAGGCATCACAATCGGGCAGTCATGGTAGCTCCTTGTAATCCTACTCACTTCGGTTTCTGAGGAATGGCTTGGGAGAACCTCATCCTGAGAATCACTTTAACACGTCCTCCTTATAGTCGAGCATATTATTTTGAATAAGCTGTGTGTCATGTTTTTTTTTAATATTTTCCAGAACGAAATCATTTTTTCCGCAGTGGCTGGGTCTAGCGCTATGCTCTACTGCCAGAGTACCGCTTTCTGGCTCCGAAATTTCATTGGAAGCAAATGTGTCGTTATACGGCCACCAAAGTAACTACAATCTGTATCACAGATCCTTGAGAGTGCAGCTAAACTGCGGTTCTAATTCGTTTTTCACACAGTCATCATTCCCTTCAATGTAGTCTGCGTCCCCTAGAAGGTTTTAAGGTACGGCGTCCTCCTCGGTCACGCCTACAGATTCGCCCTGCTCCTCGGGGTCGCCGTCCAACTCTTCGAGCATTTTAATCGGTTGGGCTAACTCCGACATATATTGTGTACCGTCACCTCGTATATTTTCTGCCCGTCTCTGTTCGCTTCCGCTGTTCTGGATTATTTTTTCCTGACAACCGTGTATTGGGATCTGTGTTTTTGCAGTTGATTGTCATGATTCTCATTCATCGCTTTGCACTGCTTCTTAAGGGCTTGAAACTTTCTTCTTTTGGTCCAGCATGTGATGCGATAACTCACCATTCTCTTCTAGTTCCTCTTTGGTCTTTTGCCACTTATGTTTTGTTTCCACTCTTATTTCGCATCCAACATTTCCAGCAGTTTACTCATATATTTTCTGGATTCTTCCATGTATGATTTCATTTCATTTTTAGTTTATTTCATATGTGGTTTCATTTCATATTCAGTATCTTCCAAATGTGATTTCATATTGTTTTATTATTTTCCATTTGTGATTTTTTTTAAAATTTCTTCCACATGCGATTGCATTTCGTTTTTAGCTTTTTCCTGTGTGATTTAAATTTGTTTTTAGTTTTTTTCATGTTTCACTTGATTTCTTAATGTGCACCAACATCACTCAGTTGTTGCTCCATATTGTTGTTCGTTTTCCTGCCCTATTTCTATTGCTGTCTCGCTTCATATCTGGACTTTTTCAGCTGTCGCTTCCTATCGTTGTTCATTTTCCTGATCTCTTCCAAAATACTAGCAAGGATTTGTACCATGGTAGACAGAATCATCGACTTTCTAGTTTCACTTCATTTTAGATATTCCTTCACGTGCACTTGTTGGATGGGAAGGCCAATCGACATAACTTCTGCTTATTCTTATTCTTATTCTTACACGCTGTCCATTATGTTGGTTAATGGATCTTGTAGCATATCCTCGGGGTTCGTTACACTAATAAACATATCGGCACATATATGGTTCTCCTACTCAAATACACTGAATAAGATTGGTTCATTAAAGGAACACTTCACTTGAAGCTACGCTACTGAGTTTCATAATAATAATGAGACAGCCAATTTGGTGTAGAAGCCGGCGACGCAACATGCAAGCTGGACACTGTGAAGCTCAAAGTGAAGGGAAAGATTAATAGGGTTAACATACCACACTCCCTTTAATTTCAGTCCCTGGCGGAGAGAAACGATCACCCAAAAGAGTTTATCACTCAAGGAATTGTGAGACAATCAGCACGACACGTCCTATCGCAGAAAAATGGTCGCTTGGCGCCGCGGTACTCCCACTAGTGGGATTAAATATGAACGAACTACTGGTTCTGTTCCTGGCGGAGAGAAATGGAGGCCCATATCCTGCAGGTTGAAAAGGAAGTAGAAGTGGCATACATACAGGTCATCCGTAGTGGGCAGCATTATTGAAGGATATGTATTTGTAACAAAGGATATTTTCCCGACAAAGCAACTCTCGAATTACACGAAGAAAAAATATGCCTTTTAATACACTAAGATCAGATTGTAAGTAGAGAAGCGGCCCTTCAGTTATTCACTTGGAAACACCTTTTTTCAAATAAAAACCACGTGATAAATGTACAGTACTTGTGTATTTATTTTCTGCGTTAATGGTGCAATCGCTTCTTACTTTCTACCCTCGATTGAGCGTCTCTTCGTGTCACTGACTAGCATTGCATAACTTCCAATGGTTGTTGAGTTAAAATATTAATTAATTGACAAAACAAATAAAAGGTAAAATCAAAATAATGTCAAAATTCATATATTCATATTAATTGTAAAATAAAACCAAGTTATTTAACATTAATTACTAAAAACACTAAACCGAATTAAGAAAATTCAGATTAACACGACTGTATGAAGTAAATCAGTGAGCAAATTTGGTAACATGCCTAGTTATCTTGATTTATGGATTACTAAAGGTAAACACGGTTTTGTTTCTGAAGTATGTACAAAAACTACTCCGAGTGCAACACACGTATAGGCAGCATCTAATTATTCTTATCGTAAACGTTAAATGTGTGGTATCATTTTATGTAAAAAGGAATTAGCCTACTAACACAAAATGAACACAAGATAGAGAAATAGGGTAAGCAATATGTTGCACAAAATGGTTATACGAATAACCGTAATAAAGAAATTATCAGGAAGGGACTAGAAAAGCTGATAAAACAAGAAAAGGTAAGTATAACAAGGATGAAGTAAACAGATATGTACCAATTCCGAATAGGCTGAAAGGTACGAATACAATTAGAACTGCATGCAAAGGTTATCAACAAAGCAAGAGAAGATATCTGTAGTCCCACTCTCTCAGTTCAAATTCTACATTACAGATTAACTACTTAACACTCAAATGCCCAGGATTTCCAAAAACTAGAGTCTTGCAGACCCAGGTTCGCACCAGCCCGGCCACTTCTCTTAAAATAAATTTGCCACTATGAAAATAAAGGAAAATATTTTATATGATGATACCTGGCAGATGTTTTCTTTTAGGTAATTAGCCTAAAACCCAGGGAAACTGAACAGAAAAGAAAAGAGAAAGAAAGAACTAAACGGGGTAGTGATCTGCGTGGGCGGGCCGGGCTGTTACGGGCCTGGGTTTGCAGGAGTCTACTAACAACCTTAAACACCCACGAGTGGACATTTTGTCTCCTATGTAATTGCATAACAGAAATGTAATTAAGGCTGTAAAAAAGGACAACAATTGCTTCTTTCAACACTTTATGTCACTGTCTGAGGTATGCTGCGATATTTAAGTAGAACGAATTTTAATAAAAAATAATAGTGACCATAATATAAGAATAAGTGCAATATAAGTTAAAGCATCCTGATTTTTTTTTCGAAAACTACACGAAAAATCGGGATTTAGAATGAACGTTTAGAAAGTACAGGTAGTTTGAATATGTTAAGGATATGTCTCGAGATACATTCCAGGAGATTTTTTTTCTCAATGTAATTATCTTAGTAGATTATGTACAAGCTGTTAATTTATCTGTTCATGATAATTCAATATTCTAACATAGATAATGCGCAAAATCAGTCTGTGGTCTATGCATAGTGTTTAATGTTTCTTTTATATCACTTTTGGTGCATTTTGCAAAACATTTCATCTCGTTTTCTTTTTAACCATTTTATTATGCAAGTATTTTTAATCATACGTAATGTTTGTACTGTAAGACAAAATATACCATTTAGCACAAATAGAGACTAAAGACAATATCGTCGTCGGAACTGCAATACCAGTATGTGGCAAACTATGCGTTTTTCAGGAAGACCAAAAAGCGGTTTCTGTAAACTGTCTGAAATACAATTTAAGTACTGAAAACTTGCTATATCTAAAAAAAAAAAAAAAAAGTCGTTTCCACATGAAATTTTTCTACAGTATGCAGACTACACAGTACTATAAATTGGTAGAAAAAGACGAAAATTTGAAAATGCCACACAGGGGTTATTGCAGTTCCGACGACGGTAAGCTATTTAGTCTTTAGTCTATACCTATACTAAACTCTGTAAGCATATTGTATCATCCAACACATATTTCTTCTGCATTATCTACAGTTTCGTCATCATGTTATGTGCTTGTTTCAAAGAATAGTAATTGTTTCATGAATTCAGAATGCAATCCTAATTTTCCGACGTGGAAGTGTTCGCAAAATACGCATAACGTTTAATTTAATATCCCCGACTTCATCAAGTCTTCGCACTTTCATAGCCATCTTAAGCTCTGGAAAAACAAAAGATCGGAATGTGATAAGTCTGGAGAATATGGAGGGTAATTGATCACGGACACTGAATGCATAGCAAAATATTGTTGTACAGTCAATGATGTATAATATGTATATAATGTAGAGCATTATAGTGTAACAGAAACGATTAGCCAGAATCACAAAAGTTCTTCCTAAGGTGTTTTATCCTGTTTCTGAGTCTACCAAGTAACTTATTGTAATGCCATTGACTGATTGTTTGGTTTCCAGAGACATACGCATGGTTGATCAGTCCTTTGTTAATACAAAAATACGACCACAGTACCTTTGTCTTCGATTTATATATCATGGATATTTTATGTACGGGCGTGAGCTGTCCTTCCTGTTGCTCAATCTTTTATTTTTCGTGGTCATGTTGTACACAGCAGGTTTCATCGTCCGCCATGATGTACTTGCGAAAGTAGTTGTTCTGGTCCGAAGTTGCCACCAAATTCTCACAACGTTCTTTCACGTTGTATTTCTGTTCTTGTGTCAAAATGCGAGGCACAAAGAGGGCACCGACTTTTTACATTTTGAGGTCATCTCTTAAAATTAGCCCACGGCATTTTTCTTCATATGAAGCATATCTGACAGTTGCTGTGTGGTTAAAGGCCTATCACCTCTCACTAGCGCACGAACGTTCTGCACAATGTTGTCATTTTTTGGCCTTTAAAAGGGACCTGATCTTGGTTCATTCTCAACATTTACATGTCCATCTTTAAACGTTTTTTTTTACTCATACACTTGAGTTCTTGATCATACTGAATCGCCATTCGCTGCCCTATCTTCCGTAACGTTTGGTGAATTATTTACCAAATTTGAAACAAAATTTTATGTTCTCCGTTATAGCGTAATTTGTACGCCACCTGCACAAAACTTCATCTGGCGCAGAATTGCATCGATTCCGACTACTTATAATATGTTGGAACATGCACTGGCTGGACGTTTAGATACAGTCTTTGCAGTGTTGCCATAATACGGTACCCTTTCATTTGCTTTTGTTTTTTTTTTCTTACAGTTCTATTTTTGTGGATTTATCTAGTAAACTTGAATACTTGTGCAGTCTTAAGCTTCTTCCCTTGGCAGGCAATGAGCATTTTATCTTCTTTCTCGTCAAACGTTATGTTAATAAACATCATACGGGAATTCATATCTGCAATCAACATGACGGGAACTTATCTTGGAAAGTAGTAGCTCAGGGCTAATTTAGTAACTACAATCACGCGGTTTAATTCATGTGGCTAAGTGAAAAACCTGGAAATAGCTCTGCCGGGATTCGCGGGCCCAGAGAAATTTTAAATGCTAAGCTCAGGATCTTCCGAAAGTTAAGCCAATGCTCCAGGAACTGAGGTACGGCAGCCTGTAAGTGTGTATTTATGTCAATTGAACATAGCCCATTCTTGAGAACTGGAAGACCGTAAGTTCAAGTTCGTGTGCGCTTTCTTCTTTGCAACAGCATAGCCTTATCAACCGCCAGTTCCCGGGTCGTTACATTACTACGTGATATTGAATTTCGCGTAGCGATTGGACCAATTTTCTCTTTCTAAACAATGGTCTTCGGTGCACCTATTCAATGCAGATTTATCGAAATAAATGTGTTTATGCATTTTAATAGACGCTACATGCAGCTTCCTAGCTTAACAAAATTCATACTATTATGTTGCTGTGCGAAACATTGCAGCTTTCACACTGACACTAAAGTTACATATTGTATTTATGTACAATAACTGGCGTTTTGTTTAACCTGGAAATATAGCCTACTTTTGCTTTCAATCTTGGTATTATCACAATCTTGTGCACTTGTATCACTTTGGACTCCTTCACCAAATCCTTCACCTATCTTCAAATAAGATGCAATCAATGTCGTTATCGCCCAAATGGAAGTTACCTCAATTATACTCATTTGCTCTTACGTTTAAGAGTTCAGCAAGGATATTATTCTTATAGGAACACTAGTCATATAACTGCTTTATATCATAGTATTTTCGGCAACGTGATTAGGACTGATATATCTTTCTCTGTGAAAACAGTAGAACGTGTACTACGAATGATTTTACTATCAATCAGCATTGCAGGTGTAGTAGGATTAATGCTACGATGTAATCTCAAGAGAGGTAATCGAAATATTTTACTAATAATTTTGTACATAGCGATTACTGATCGTTTTGTTCTATATGCCTTCCACCTCTGTACAAGACAGCAACACAAGTAGTACAATAAAACTACAACTAGAAGTACAAGAACAACAAGAAACAGGATAGATTCATCACAAAATAAATCATCTTTTATCGGTTACCTTTTTTTGCCTAAATGCGAAGGCATATGCGATTGCATGCTATGGTCTACTTCTAACTCAGGTGTCATTTCTAACTTCTCACGTAAACGGTAAACATATCACAAAATCGTAACAAATATCTTGAAAGGGGATAATATTTTAATAATATTAAAGTATACTTTATGAATGGTGGATAAATTGCTCACTGCTGGGCAATCGAGATAAATCATTGTTTTTCCAGCAAGGGGCATCAGGTAATTAGATTTTTTTGTAGGGAAATGGTCTAACCAAAATGATGAAAAGGCACAAAATGAATCATATCTGAAAATAAAATTGCCTAAATGGTGAAGAATGAAAAAACTGAAAGGGATAAATTAGCAACCTCTGGGTGCTTTGGGTTAATTGAGGAATTTACGAAATCTAATATAACTGCAAATAAAATTATATAGAGCATGAGACGCACAAAGAGAAGATGCTTACAACACTTCAGGTATATTAAATATAAAGAAATTAAATCAGGTATTGCTACACATACTGTTGACGAAGCTCATCATATAGACAGCAATAGTAATAGTTTTTTTAAATGAACAAATAATCAGAAGGAAAAATTGATTAGAGAAAGATATTGCAGTTCTTTATAATCCAAATAATGTCAATGAAATTTAATGTGAAAGTTTAAACCAAGAATGGAAATATGGAATAAAAATGCATACATATAAAGATGAAAAATAACGTTCTCAACAAATAAATAAAGAGGGTAAGGCCGTAATAGGAATACAAATAATAGAAACAATGAAAAGAAAAATGATGTTGCTAACATTATACTTGCTAAAGACTAAACGCGCAGTCGAAACAATACGTGGTGCGTTAAATATGTGTATATAATACTCGGGTTTAACAATAAGTTATGGTTCAAAGATTACGCCGTGAAGTTTTGATTTTTGTTTAAGGTAAGTCAGGGTTATTTCATAGATGCTCATTGACCGCGAATACCCCAATCAACGGTATACAATTTAGCAGTGCCTCCAACTACAAGAACTCAAACAGACCTTCCCATGAAGAACCTTTTTCCCTTATATTCTGAGTGGGCATCGTTAACGGCTTCACATAATACAAGAGCCATTATATCAGGCTTCAACTTAAAAATAACACTTCTTGTTCCTGATATACATAGATAGTTTAGTGATGACCAAAGGTAGTCTGCACCCTTTTTCCCCAAACATAAATTGCGCATAATCTATGTTGATTGCACTTTCTCAGCTGTACTTTCTGCACATATTTCCAGTATATGGAAGCCCATAAATGTATAAGCGTGATTAGAAACAACTATCGTTACTTCCGTAAATCAAAACTAACTTATGTTCTTATACTTCAACTCACTTAATATCTGGGTAACAATTTTGACTTGATCTATTTTGTCAGTAACTTCAAATTCTCAGTCCTGAATTTCTTGCTACAGTAAGAAAAGAATGGAACAGATTTATGCATACTTCTATCCATTCCGTTTCTCTTGATCCTGGTCTAACTTTCCTGTACTATTTTTGCTCTTCCAATTATCGTAACATTGTTCACACTTTTCTAGTGTTCTTTCGCTATCACAAATGCCTTAACTAAAATAGTCTATTTTTTTCAACTTTAATAAGTGTTATCCTATTTACTGTCATTGTTATTGTCATTATGTTTTATAATTACGTGTTGTTTTCTTGTCGATACATCTCTACTAAGAAGCACCCTCTTTCTGGCCATCCTCTTGAATATATTTCGGTTGTTTTAATAATTTACCGTTTGATGAGCTGGCTGTCGTCAGTTTGGGTATAACATAATCACTTAAAATTCCTCTCTACTTTTATATTCAGTTCAATGTGTTTCATTTCTTCAATTTATTTGTGTATGAAGCTTTAATTGGCTGCAAGAATGTCTGGTACATTTCTCTACATTATTTTGAATGTAAAAATTTAAATATTTGAGAAAATAAAGTAAAATAATGTTTTATATTAAAATATGGAAGAATTTATGGAAAAAGAAAAGGATACAAATACATAAAACTATTTTACCTGAAGTTAAATATTTATAATGTTAAGAATATCATTTTGAAGAGCTTCATATAAAAAACAATATTAGGCGTTTTTAAGGTTCAGCAGTAAGATAACACCCAATTTTCAGATTTTTTTCTGAAATTATGGAGAGAAGAAAACCAAATAAAAATAACTATTTAGGGAATCTAGTACGGTAGTTGTTGGAGTATTTATATGATATAAAGCAATTGGTCTTTAAAAATACTTTTAACTGAGAATTTGGGTTTTCTGATTTCATGACGCAATAATTTCTTGGCACTCGAATATCTCTGCAAAAATGTTTAATTCTTAAATACTTACCTTTTCATATCCTAACAGTGCATAGCTACAATCTTTCCTGCCTTCAAATTGCAACATAATCTTCCATCCTACCATATTTGTTTTTAAGAAATTAAATATGCGAGTAAGTTTAGTGGAGAGAATCTACTGATGAAGTTATTAGATTTCAGTTAAAACGTCAATCTTAATTAACAGTAAATAATCAATCATATTAGAAACAAAGGTATTTGAATTGTAGGCTGTATGAAAGATGAACTTCATTCTGAGCTTAACCTAATAGAATATGCTTTTTTTACCTTTGAGTATTTAAATAGGGTATCATTTACCAAAGAAATAACTGAAACGTTCATTTAGAAACTTCTTGTAACTATAACCATTGAATATTATTGGTATATTTAATATTCCAGTTTATATCCTCTCTAAATACGCTTGTACCTGGACTGAAAAGCAAAAGTCAAGTTCTTCATTTACTATACCATTAGATATACTAAATTGTCTTACTCCATGAATTTGTAGTAATAATTCTTAGAGTTGTATCACTTATAGCTTGACTAATATTGAAGAAATGGAAGTGTGTTTTTCAGAATTATTGTTTAGTAATTATATTTGTTGAAACAGTAGCAAAATATAGGGATAGGAATTACTTTAATGTTATGTTCATACCAAATGACCAATATTATACTTACTATTCAGTATCTCCAGTTGTATGCATTCCAATATTAACATCAATATTTCCGGTGATCGCATCTCGCTGGTCTATAAATTTATCCCTGTTGCCTTGCAGGTAATGGAGAACACTGCCAAGTTCACAGTATTCCAGAATCACTAAGAGCTCCCCTGAAATAAGATATTATATTTAAATTCTCCAATAAAAGAACCTCTTAATGTTTCATATAATCATACATTAATATTTTAAATGTAACCATAATTGATTTAAGTTACTCTTCTAGAACTTATTAATTTAATTATATCTAATTTAAGATAATATAGTATTTGATTAAATAGGACATATCCAATTTCCATCTTAGGAACATTTTAAGGTAAAGAGAAAAAACTAACGAAAGACACGATTCTTGCACAAAATGGTTATTTTTTTAAAGAGCTAAATAATGAATTTTTTAAGTTGGCCGCTGTCTAGTTTTAAGGCCTTTTGGATATAACTGGTTTGGAAAGTCATTTCTCGTTAGCGTGTTGCGTTTGCTAAAAGTACTAGGGAAGATGTTACAAATGTGTTGATGCATATTGATCATTTAACGATAAAATTGCTGAAATGAATTACATACAACATTAATAAGCTTTATCCAAACAATCCAGAGTGAAATGTATTATATCTTGAAAACAAATGCTTTACACAAATATCACAGATTATATGTTAATAAAAATCTGTCTCCAAACACGTAAACAAACATGAGGCGCGAGCAGCAGAAACAGTTATATAGGGCCGTAGATTTTTCATAATGAAAAAGAAATAAATAAGATATAGTATTATATTCTGGAGATACACTGGAAAAAACTTTTAATCAAGAAAGAATTCCTAAAGTTGTTTCATTTTATTTAACTCAATATGAAACAAACTGTTCGTAATGTTGAGTCACATG
Source organism: Lepisma saccharinum (assembly GCA_022664845.1). Classification (NCBI taxonomy): domain Eukaryota; kingdom Metazoa; phylum Arthropoda; class Insecta; order Zygentoma; family Lepismatidae; genus Lepisma; species Lepisma saccharinum. Next base: position 50,012 of record JAGDQP010003693.1, read on the forward strand.
TATAATCAATTAAAGAATATGTAACCAGGCTGTGTCGAAGGTGTTACGTGCACATCATATAAATATCTTCCTGATTGAATACTTCAAAACACAGTATGCTTAAATAAAAAAGAGAACACTAATTTTACCTCTAGCTCAGTGAATGTACGCTCATTGTGACGAAGAACGGCAATACTTTGGTGGAACGTGAAACAAATTTTACAGGAATGACCTATAGGTTCGCACGCCATCAGAAGAAGCATGCATTCTCATACTACCTCTTGATTTCTGTCTAACATTCAGATTGTTTTCAAGAGCTTTACCAATTTCTTATCAATATACTTTCATCATTCTATATTATTTGAAAATAATACACCATAATATAAATTCATATGATTCTATATTTAAATAATTGCAATAAGCAGTTTCTGTGTCTACTTTGCTATCTCTTCGTCGTTAGAAAATCTGGAACATTGCAGTTGTTGAGCCTCCAGTGCGAATGGAAACTTATTCTTGTTGAATTCAAGTGAGCATAGCCATTCATGTAATACGCACTGCAAACTATTTATAGTAGTTGTAATAAGGATACTAAATGCATATCTGAATATAAAATACTGTCTAATCATCTCCCAACAGCGAATTGCACCAACCATTTCTCCCTTACACCCAGCTTTAATGGGCATTATTTTACCTTTATACATTACCCACTTGAAGATAAGCATAATTATCACTTTACCTTGTTGAAAACTCCTGTGTGTTAATGTGGGAGTAACACTTATATAACACCGTTTTAAGATTGTTATACCTACGCTTAGATGAACTGGTGCATCACAAAATAGCGAAAAATTAGACGCAAATACAAGCGCATAAATATGAAGGTGGAAGAACATAAGAACTTAAGCTTATAACATGATAATGAAAATATATGTTAAACACACACTGACAACACACAGACACATAATTTATTCACAGAAAAAAAGAAATGTGATTCTTAACTCAATTCAATTGATAAAATAATTAAACATGTTATGGTGTACTTACGCTGTCGTATATTGGTTGTGCAAGCACCCAACAGGTTCACGACATTTAGGTGGCTCCCTAAATGAATGAGAATTTTTAATTCTCTAATTAGAGCTTGGAGTTCCATAATATCACTATGTGGTTTCACCATCTTCACAGCAACATCCATTATCAATCGCCCTTTCAACATTTTTGCCTCACCTTTAACAACAAGCCCAAAAGCGCCACTTCCAAGTTGCCTACCTGCAAGTAAAATATATGTTATTAGTAAACAGTAAAGGAAAATCTATTCGTTCTATTACTAACAGTTTTATGAAAGAGTATTTAAAAAATTACAAAGTAATTTATGACTTTACGGATATTATTTGTCTACACCTTGCGATGTGTTTATGCAGATTCTTAGTAATGATTATTTATTGAGGGAAATATAAGTTTCTGGATTTTGTAGTAAATGTATTTCAAACTGCAGCATGTTTAGAATAATGATTACACATTACTAACATAACCAAACCTTACTATAGATCTGCTGTAGTATGAATGCAACATTTACTAAGGATAGGAGAGTTAAATTATTTCATGTTTATTTAGTACAATACTCTTAAGAACAACAAACTAAATTAATATCTTTACCATTTACGGGGTGTGTAAGTTCTTCGCCACAATAACGACTATCCGCTATTGGATCCTATTCTGGGCAGGATCCGCACAGACATTATATGGATCACCCTATTTGAATAACACCAGTTAGCATGGCATTTACATCCTACTGAAACATCAGGTCAACCTAAAACCATCACTTAGAGTTATTCACGTGTTTGGTTTTGATGCACACCAATGAAGTGTAACGTTACAGAATTTATAAGATCAAAACATCTGATATACGTATACATTATTTTTTATTATGTTTATAGTCATTACATAGTATTCCACTTAGCAACACTCATATATAACTATATTAGTATCAGTTAGTTATATTACTTAGCTTACTGCATTATTTACACAAATAAGAAAAAAACCATTTTTAAACTTTTGATTGGTTCTGAAATCTAAAAGATATTTTAAATATTATGTTCTACCAAAACTTTCATTATATTATTTCTACTTATCTATGTTTTATAATATAAAGACAAAATTTAAACTCCCATTGGTTAGGACATTTTATAGTTTAATGATATATAGAATATCATATTTCTAGTAGTAAATTATGCAATACCACTAAAACATGATTCGAAACGTCATAATTTCAACAATTCTTAACGGCGTTGAATAAATAATTGTTTCATCGAATTCAGATATCCATAAACCTGAGCCAAAGTTGCCAATATACCTTAAAATTCAAATTCAAATTTGGATGGCTAAGAGACAGATTTTCAAATGAAATATAAAAAGTTTGAACCATTTGGAGGTGTTTACACCAAAATGTTTCATTTCCACCGTTGTGAGACGCCTTGTTAATTCGATTCAAGCAATAATAAATCAATCTCGTTTCACTTTACCCACGGACATACAACCTTGAGTGGCTTGAAATCTAAAGAAAAACAATCGAGTTTTGTGGTCTCTGCAAGAGATTCAGGGATGTCGCAATCCGGAGCAAACTGAATTTATGACTGCCTGTCCTACTTTGCAGTGATTACAGAAAACCGCAAGGACACGTTGCCATGAATTATTATCAAGTGGTATTTAATTACTTATTTCCACTTTCCGTTCTTATGATCATGCAGCACAATTTAACTGCAACATTCTCTTGGTACGTTACATAAGTTATAACAGGTACTTCTGGGGAGAACGCTCTATAAGAGAAAGAAAATTAGCATTTTAATAAAGTAATTTAAATAATCCTTCCGGTATTAACGATGACACTTTTAGTCATAATCATGTCGAAATTAATTATATCTGGTGTGGTAAAAAGTAATCCATTATTTTTGCATGACATTGAAGGCTTGACTTACCATAGTTAGAATGATCCGATTTAGGTCACATATGCGCCGTTTAGTTCGATAACGTGTTGCCATTTGGAAGGTAATATCATGATGCATCTCTCATAGAAGCCCTTGTCCCCATTGGCAAAAAGTTGAGACAGTCGATGTTCACAAGCCTCTCTTGACGCGAATCTTGCACCAGCAAACGTGTTCGCCATGAACAGGAACAGATAGTAATCACTCGGTGCCAGGTCCGGACTATAAGGTGGATGCATAAGAACTTCCAAACCAAGCTCCCGGAGCTTCTGGAGAGTCACTATCGATGTGTGTGGCCTGACGTTGTCCTGGTGGAACACAATGCCTCTCCTATTGGCCAAAGCTGGGCGCTTCTGGGCGATTGCTGCCTTCAGACGGTACAATTGTTGACAGTATAGTTCCGAGTTAAAGGTTTGGCCTTAAGGGAGCAGCTCATAGTAGATAATTCCCTGCCAATCCCACCAAACACAGCAAAACCTTCCAGGCTGTCAATCCTGGCTTGGGCACCGTTTGCGCCGGCGCACCGCGCTTCGACCACGACCGTTTTCGCCTGACGTTGTCGTAAGTGATCCACTTTTCATCACCAGTCACCAACCGCTTCAGAAATGGGTCGCTTTTGTTGCGATTCAGCAGCGATTCGCAGATGGAAATTCGGTCCATGAGGTTTTTTTTGCGTTAACTCGTGTGGCACCCATGCATCAAGCTTCTTTTTGTATCCAGCCTTATGCAAATGGTTCCACACGGTTTTTTGTGCAATATCTAGCTCTTGGGCAATCGAAACAGTGCTTACATGACGGTCGGATGCGACAATGTCCATGATTATATCGACATTTTCGACACGTGGCCTTCCTGTGCGTGGTACAACTTTGACATTAAAATTACCGAAACGGAATCGATGAAACCAAAATTGCGCGCGATTGGCTGTTACAGTATCAGGACCATAAACACTATTCACATTTGTAGCCGCCTGGCTTGCGTTTTCGCCTTTATCGAAGAAATACTGTAAAATATAGCGTATTTTCTCTTTCCTAGTGTCCATTTTGACGCGCGCTCACACAACACTGAGTCAACTCATCACAACTATCTGAACAGTGTTTGTAGTACGCAATCTCATCGTTTGAACGTCATCTCGTTGAACCCGATCGGACTTATACAACGCGAGCTACAGATCACTGAAGCCATCTATTGGCAAAATAATGGATTGCTTTTTACTACACCAGATATTTTTTAGATTAAAATCTATATGCATTAAAATATATGCTAATATTTTTTTTAACCTAATGTACAATACATAACCATCTAACATGAGGTTATATGTTATGTATTATTTTGAAAATACTGGCATATCATTTACTTTTAGTAGACTAATAGAAAACAGTGGCGGTTGCCGAAGAAATTGCAGGGCTGCACAACAGTATTATCTCTTCAAATCTTTTACGTATTTTTGCAAATTAGTAAAATAATTTGATTTACTGAAGGATGAGATATGTAATATATTGTAGACATACATTGCTTTAGAAGGCTATCTGCTACTTAGGAAAGGGAAACCCTTCTGTTCCAAGTCAGAAATTCTTCGGTTATCTAAAGGTGAAAGCAACAGCTACTTTAGTATGTCATTTTCTTCCTCTACATATTCACACTGCTTTGTCCTATTTCTTTATTATCAGAGCCTAATCTGGAGGTGATTTTTAATGCAGTTATCACCTCCCAAGTTTCTCTTCATTATTAGGAATTAACATATCTCTCTATCTATTCGTGTTGGACTCTATCTGCTCCCCCTCACACACAATTATGTTTCACTTAAGGGTCCGATTGTTATTAACTGCACACAAACTATAATCCTTTAATGCAAAATTCTTACTAATAGAATTTATATATAATAAAGGTTCAAAAATACATAAATATGCGTTTACGCTGTCACTGTATATAAAGTCTTTATAAATAAGGAATTACCTTGAGGTTTTTGGCACTACAATTTAGGCATAAAAATCTCATTAGATTTTTTCTGAATATGAAGAGGTACGAGGACTGTTCGACATTCAGAAATTAGTCGTGGTGGTACCGTAATGGTAAAGCATTTGGAAGGCAGTTGATGGTATGAGTTCGATTTTTGTCCACATCAGCAACAAATGTTTACTTTTTGTATGTTCGAAACTATTTAATTTTTACACCCTAGTGCATACATTTTATTTTCTAAATATTAATTGCCAGCACATTAAAGGCAAATAAATGAGTGTCATACAATTTATTCACAAGTAAGAATGCATATTAACTGGTCCTATCTTGCACATTTGCAGTGAGTGTATTCACATTAACGCCCTAAACGATCTGGTGAGATTTTTAGGACAGGACCTACGGTTTGTAGGTAAGTGGGATCTTAACCACTCTGTTCAATTGATCCCGGCGCGTATGGAACCCATGATTACGAGCATAGAAAGCGAGCACTCTAGCCTCTTTGCCACCCCAAGCTATTTCACAGTGAGAAAACAAAGTATAACTTTAATATTATCAAGTCGAATAAATGTATCTTTAAGTAACTGATGCATGCTAAGCAGGCACGTAATTTAATGTTTATAAATTTTCAACCGTTTAGTTCTGCGTCATATTTCTATATACGTTTTAAGTGAATAATTATATATTTGGGAGGAGTGGGTGTCTTGAGTGTGTTGGTGTAGTTGGGGCTCGGAAAAAAAACTCTCTTGATTACATAAAAGTATAGCGTTAGTTTTAGGACTTGAGCAAACCTAGTGGTAGAGCGTTGGCGTACCTTTCAGGAGGTCGTGGGTTTGATCCCAGCAGCCGTCCATCTTGACTGAGGTCTTTCCACGGGTTTTCCTTAGTCACAGCAGTCAAATGCCGGGATGATACCTTGAACATAGGTCCTGACCAACACCTTTCCATAACCTTTCCCCTCCCTTATCAGGTCTGAGCCTTGGATACCTAAAGCCAATAAATGAAGTTCACTAAAGTTCGAGAAAACTATAATACATTTTAGGCGAACAAGTTGATATATTTGATCCGTCAGGTGTAATAATACTTAGAGAACTTACCAAGCGTCAACCTTTCCCTTGAAACTTCATAATTAGGGCTGTAAGGTAGTCGATCAGCCTGCTCATCCATTGGTAAATCTGGGTTTATGGTATTTACAGCTCCTTCCAAAAATGCTTTTACTTCCTGCTCAGACACCACATATCCGCTCTTCTGTTTAAATAGTGAAATAAATAATATGATATAATTTGGTGTTATCGACCTAACTCAAATTATTACTTAAACATCGCAGAATAGAATAATTGTGTTAAGAGCTTTAGCTTTTAATTCCTCCTTTCATGGACCCATTTCAAGAGAAAAACAATAACATTAAATTTTACATAGTATTAACTTTTTGCATTTGTGTTTATTAAAATACTCAAGATTCAAATCATCCAAAAAATCGTTTTAAATAAATTAGGGGATACTCTGCAGAAAATACGGGACAACACACACAAATACGAGTCAAATGTGAAATAGCTTCACATAAAAGTACAAAGTAGTGACAAGTTAGCCCTGCATTACCGTACGATATCTAGTTTTAGGAAAATGTTCCGTTCGAAACAAATATCCACTTTAAGTATAAACTCTACATTAAGCTATAAAATTGATTGGATACCGAAAAAGGAATATTAAACGAGCCAAGTAATGGTTTTATTGTTGAAAAAAACAAAGTGCCTCCGTATAAATTAAAATTATATTGTATCCAAAAGAAAAAGTTATAATCATAGGGACAAATGGAAGTTATTAAGCCAATGTCGGGCCCTACCAGTTTCAGAGTCAAAGTCATAGGTTTTCCCACCGGTGTCAATGCCTATTCCAATGGGGCATGCTTATATCTGTCGAACTTGTAGATGTTGAAATCTGGTAGAGGCACAAATGGAGGATACTTAACTATTGAAAAGGACCTGCCAGTTTTAGGGTGACATTCATTGCTTTATTCAACGTTGCAGATGATAAAAATTCAACGGTGTATAAACCAAATCTGTCGGATATTTAGTTTCTGAGATCAAGGAGATACTGAAATGGAAAATAACAAGCGACTATCAATAGATAGGACCTACTAATTTTAGGGTTAAAGTTGTAGGTTGTTCTACGGTTTCAGACCATTATGAATCTAATAATTATCTCTACCACATTCAAAGTTTCATCATCACATCTGATCATGACGAATCCAACGATACCAAAAATATGTGCAAAACATTGAGGCACACTTTGAATTAAAACACTTTATTTTGGTTATAATTTTCCCATAAACGCCGAAAACATAGGGGAAAGTATATGTTTCAAGATGGCGACCGGTTGAACCAAAATTAATGAAAAATAATCAAGTACATGGATCGGAGTCGAAATAGTTTGGTTTGATAGGTACTGTACAATGAACACCGATGATATAGGGGAAAGTCTATTTTTCAAGATGGCATCTGAAAGTACCGAAAATAAATGGCAACCATTGAGCTACTTTGCTTAAAGTTGAAATATGTTGGTTTGGTTGAAATTTTCCCATAAACTACGAAGACATAGGAAAAAGTCCGTTTTCTCAAGGTAACGGCCGGTGGTATCGAAAATACACGAAAACCATTTAAATATATTTAAAAAAAAATAATTATATATATTTAAATTGGTCTGAGTCGAAACGTGCATGTTTGGTAGAGATATTCCCGTAAATGCCGAAGATATAGGCCTAGGTGAATTTTCATTTTTCAAGAAGGTGATCGAAAATTTTTCGAATAAATTGGACCGCTGAAGTACAATCATGCGGCTAGAAAATACATTGAAACCAATGCTGCACATCGTTCTGAGTCGAAATACGTTTGTTTGGCCGAAATATGTCTTTTTTAGAATCTTAATCCGCAATATTGGATTCAACATGACGCCTTTATTTTATATTTTGTTTTCTCGTAACCTAATCTTAATAATTTACATTTACGCCAAATTTCTCTTGACTAGCTCATTTGGTTAATATAACCAGACTCTTCGAAGGACTCCGCCCCATGGTACATATCCTCACTCTATGCAAAATGAACAAAACAATGCAGTCTGGTAAGTAAAGAAAATCCTTTGTGATTTGCATTTGTGCCCAGTTATGTGAATTATTGTTTACTGCACTCTCTGGTGAAAGGTAAATTCGGAAGTGATTTTAAAATTCTTTCCAGAAATACAGAATGTTTAACCTTTTTAATTTTATGAAACTACGTTTTTTTTCGTGTTTGTAGGACGTAGATGCAGCAACAATGTAGAAAAAGTAGAAAAACTTTTCATTACAGGGAAAATCTTCTTTAGCTTTTTCATTGTATGAAACTACCGTATTTTTTCATGTATGTAGTTAAAACAATAATTTAGGAACAAGTGGGAAAACTCTTGATTAAACGGACAATTTGCCTTAACATTTCATGCTAAGGGTCTACCGTACGTTTATGTAAGTAGGTACTGCTAAAATGAAGAGACGAGTGGGAAATTTTTCATTAAGTGGACAACTTTCCTAGTTTGATGTAATAAGAGCTTAAGAGAGGTTACTCCCTTTTTGCATCAAATGCATGATAGCATTTACCATGCTTGTTTAACCTCCTGTCAAAATTTCAAATCAATAGCTAGATTCTAGGGTTCAGGGCAGCTCTTTGAATCAAGAGCAATATAAGCCAGAGTGGCGTGAAAACATCGTTTGTCAGCTGCTAATACTGTTTCTATTCCGCCAAAAGCTGTTCATTTCCTTCCAAACACCACAATGCAATCGTGTAGCGTACTACTTCCGAATATGAGTGACTTAAGCAGTTCATCTGGAGATGAAAGGCAGAAAAGGGAGAAGAGAAGGTTCCGCAAACCGAGGGGAAAAAATCGGAAAGTGATGTTCCACATGACATTGAAAGTGTCTAACAAAAGAGATCACTGACAAAGCGTTTCAAGTAGTTTATTGTTATATATTCCCATAACATCTTAATTTCGTTTCTAAGAATTACTAAAGAAAAACAATTTAGTAAATAACTAATTAATTTCCGTTTAATTTTAGAGACAAGTTCTGATGCTAGTGGTTTGATGCAAAAAGGGCGTATAACAGCAATTGCTTTCTACACAAATACATCTAAACAGAAAGCAAAGTTCAACCTTAAAAACGCATATTTATCTTCACTAACATGTTATTTACCAACAACGGTAATAAAATACTGCATATTATATTGTTTTATGTAGGAAAAACACAACTTAAATTTTCAACATCGTTTTTCTGAAAATACCTATTTCAGACTTACGCCCTTATTACATCAAACTCGTATATACAACAACAATGTAGGAAAAAATGGAAATTGTTTACATTAAACAGAAAATTTTCCGTAGCTTTTTCGCTTTATGAAACTTTAGTATAATTTCATGTATGTATGTAGAGCAACAATGCAGGGACAATTGGAAAAACTTTTCATAAATCGGAACATTTTCTGGAGAAGGTTCCATTTTAAAATGTTCTGTAAAAGTATTATCACTAACGATATCTATACTTTATAAAATGCGTTTGCACTCGTAGTCGCAAGTACTATAGAATAATTCCTAATCTCTAGGCAAGTTTCAATCCCTACGCTTTTAGCGTAAATAATAGAGATTTTTAGAATATTGAAAATACGGGAATTGATTGGAGAACTATACTTTAAAACGTGTTTTATGAACACATTTCATATTATTTCCTTATTCTGGTCCTCTCTATAATATTTCTCCTCTGCAAATGCTTAAACTACAAAGGTACTGACGCTTGGAAAATTGATTTTAATTTTCTAACCACTACTAATTTTAATAAATTTTACCGACTAAAGAAAGCCGGAGGCCGTAATGTTGCCGCCTGGGAATGTGAACGGTCTTCTCGCTTGCCAGCCTCTATAATTAACATTTAACAAGAACCCATCATGATTTATTTGTTGAAATCGTTGATATGTTAAAACAAATGCTTGTGAATTTTCTATTCATCATACGAGACACGTAATTTTTACTTAACATACGGGGCGTGTTGTATTATACGGGACTCGCAGCAACCCTAGACTGTTTCATTTGGTATTTTTCAATTTGATTGTTATAAGGAACTTCTTAGTAAAACTATGAGATTAGAAACCTTTGAAGATTTTAACGCATAATGTCAGGTATTACACCGTCTATGCAGGAAATATAAAATTAATTGAAGACAGAAACTTGGAATAGATAAACATATACAACAAACATTTATAGAAAAACAAAATGAACTGCAGCAGTACAACAACACAATGGCGTTAACACCTGAACTTGTGTGTTCGTGCCTGAACAAAGAGTGAAACCTTTTCTCCATTACGAATTGACTTGGAAATAACATTACCACAAATTAATGTTTGTATCAAGGTTTGAACAAAAGTGCAATTAGTTATCTTAAAAATTCTCAACGCAAATCATATGGGGAAATATGCTATTTTGGAAACGGCGGCTGCTACATATTTTCTGAAATGTCATTGAAATGCACAAGCAGATTAAGATACACAATAAAATTTGAACAAATTCACGTTATTTATCTGTCCTCATTGTGATTAGCAACTTCTGTATTTTTCTTTAAAAGGAGAATTCTAATCGCTAAAACAAATAACCTTCCTCCACATACAATTTAAAGACATATCCACATTGTCACAATATTTTTTCAAACGCTGTTCATAAATTGATGTATAAAATAAAGCATATTTCTTTGTCCTCGTTTATGTAACAATTTATGTATTTTAAAAGAAGAGTTAAAAGAATGTAGTAATTTAATTGTTGAACCAAATAATCTACACACAGTACTGAAGTTTTTACCACATAGTCATAACATTATTCATAGCACCGTCCGCTCACAAATTGATATAAAACAAATTGTCTATATTTATGGTTAAGAGCATTCAGAGTTGAATATATATTATTATTATTCTACAAACAGGAAGCAGAATTAAAGAATTCAGTAATAAACTTTACAGAACAACATGTAAGATTTTAATTGATAATCTTTTAAAGCCCACTTCAATTAGAACAAAAATAAACATACGGATCTTTATAACAAATTGAAAAATGAACAACGTGCCGGAAACCAAAGAAAATCCACGTAAGAATAACCCACTTAATCTTAGAGAAATTGACGCTATTTATAATTATTAATTTTTTGAATTGAACACTTTTACCAGGTGCGTGAAAATCAAACCGGAATTAATGTACAGAAAAGACAGCAATTGGATGAGAATGTTAAGATCTATTTATTCGAAGTATTGGCCATCGCTAGTGATTCATTTCTGCCATCGTTCCCGCAATGTGTGGATGTCAGACGAAAGTAACTGTGACTCTTGTGCTGCAAACCAGTCATCAAGTCGTTTTCCTACATTTTCGTAAGATATGAAGCGCTGGTCAGCAAGTGCGTGTCCCATGGATGCAAATAAGTGAAAATCGGAAGGCGCCACGACTGGTGAGTAAGCCGCATGCGGAAGGATTTCCCAGGCAACCGTCGCAATCGTTTTCTTGAGCGGTTTTGCTGTATGGGAGGATGCATTATCGTGAGACACAATCACTTTATGTTGAATTTGGTATTTTCTGATCATTTTTCAAGCAAAGCTTGATGCAAATCGATCATGTGTTGTCGGTGACGTTGGGTATTAACGGTTTCGCTAGGTTTCAGCAGTTCATAATAGATCACTTCCTTCTTATCCCACCAAACACAAAGCATTGTCTTCCGTCCATAGCGATTTGCTCTTGCAGTCGATGTTACCTGTTCTCCTGGAGGTACCCATGATATTTTACGCTTAGGATTCTCGAAATAGATCCAAGTTTCGTCATCAGTCACAATTCGATGGAGAAATGATTTCTTTTTGTACCTGACGAGCAGATTTTCGTAGGTGTTTTTTCGGTTTTCCTGTTGTCATTCAGTCAATGCATGTGGAACCAATTTTCACACCTTCTTAATCTTGACCATGGTTTTTAAACGTATGGAAACTGCTTTCTGTGTCACATTTAATTGATCCGCGACTTGTTGTTGCGTTTGCGCGTCATCCTCATCCAACAATACTTGTAAATCGCTGTCTGCAAACTTTTTCGGTTGTCTTGCACGTTCTTCGTTTCTCACGTCAAAATCGTCACTTTTATTTTTTTAACCACTCAGAGCACTATGACTTACCAAGAGCATGATCACCGTAAGCTTCGACAAGCATGCGATGCGATTCTGCAGGAGTAGTCTTCAAATGATAGCAAAAAAATAATACTGTCCGCACATCGTAGTTTGCATGTACAAATTGCTCCATGTTCAACGCCATTAAACACTACACTATGACATGAAACTTGTCTGGTTGTGATTTGCAAATCGTTATCAGCAGTCAAAACAAGCAAGTGGTGCCAAGGACGCAGTTTTACGGTAACAACATTGACAGCTAACGCCGTTTATGAACCACTTCCGGTTTTATATTTACACACCTGATAACTGTCGCCTTAGTTTGAAAGCTAAATTGCCATGTATAGCCTGTTTTGTTACAACTAAAGTTATAATTTACCAAAATGAATGTTATTGTAAAAGAGTAGTATTTCATTGAACATGCTAACTAGTCCTAAATAAGGTTAAGTGGTCTCTTTTGACTGTTTAAGGAGGTTCTCGGATTATGAAAAAATGAATAAATTTTCAAAATTGAAGAGCAGCAAAAAAACAGGCCGAAAATTTGTACATATATTCATAATGTTGCCATGACCAACATATCGGAAATCTAAAACTAATCAACTTTTTAAAATTCAAAATATTGGAAAAGTCGCTGACAGAGCAATTGACAAAATTTAGCTCTCGACTTTAATTAAAAACTAAATTTATTGTTCCAGTCTCTTTTGATTACATAATTTTATTATTTTGCTAACCCAGATGGTTGTGTCCAAGAATTAAAATTTTCTTTGTAACGAGAGTTACAAAAGGATTGAAAAATTAAGCATTTGAATTAATTTAACGTCGGTCGTGAGTGAACGATTGAACAACGTCCATCTCAGTCGATAGGACAAATTTAGACCAGTTGCAAGTGTGGCCAGAGCCATAATTATTGATGATGTAGAAGTTCACTCAAACCAACTTCTTTATTATCTCCTGTAGGTCGTGTGAAGCGATGAGAAATTATCTAAAGATTTGAAATATGAATTGTCCTGTTATTTTCGGCGAAATTGCGAACAAGCAAAACATTGGTTTTGTGAAACGTTGTTTCGGGTGGGGGGAACTAAATCCATGTCAAAACACGATCTTTTTCGGTCCTATTTGAACATTTAACTACGATTATCTTCTGACCGCGTCGTTTTGATGCGTTCTGGTATAAACTAACAGACATGTCTACAATATGTTGAATTCTAAGCACCATTATGGACAAAGAGTTACAGTAGTTTTACGGCTACCTACTCAATAAAAGAAAGAAAAGGAGCACGAAAATTTAACTGGTGCAATTTGTGGCAAGGAGACAATCATGGATGATTTCTGACTTTCATTTTGCATCAAGGTTCTTTTCGGCACATGCTAGCAACAACAGCAGATATATACACATATGCGGACGTTACTGTAATTATAGCTTCCGATAAGGGTAAGGGTAAGCCAACGATAATTTAAACATAGATGATACTTGTCAAACTGTCCTCTATTCCTGACGAGGAGGAGGATAAGGATGATGTTGATGAACTGGCACTTAAAAGCCATGTAAAGACTGAGGTATGTGCATTCAATTTTACGATTTTTATATCAGGTGTTCAGATGATATAAGTTTATATTTGAAAATATGTGGGGGTTAAAAGCAAAAGTCGTAATCTCTACTAGTTTTTTTGTCGGGGGAATTGAAATTTTGATGTCACTGTATACATTAAAGTGTCTACTTTAAAATCAGTGATTCCGCCAGACACCTTTCGGAAGTTTTCATCTCCCCAAATCCTCCAATTTGAATTATAATTTATATATAGCCTTTAGGTATATAAGACTCAGGTACATTTTTAATGGCCGGGAAAAAAACGGAAAGTTTCGAAAAAATAGGATTTTTTTCCGCGATGCCAAATATAAATGGTTTAATTGACCAAATCGTTTCGTTTTTCCTCTTCATCACCAACATTCACTACTTAACACACATAATGCATTTGTTGTTTAGGTTTGGTACAATCAAAGATTCTTACGTTACAAAATGTACAAAACACTTCCAATTTATATTAGGTTCGTTCGGTTTTACTTCCTTCGGTTGACCATAAAACATACAGTATGTTTAATGTCGCACATACTACTTTATTTCCATTAAATGCGCTGCATTGTCTAGTTAACGGTTAAAGGAAATCGATAGAGCAAGTTATTCAAACACTCCATTCAGATAATTAAACGTAAAAAAGGCGAAGTTTGTAAAGGAGGAATAGTTGCGATTTCAAAATATGTTGTTCATTGCAACATTCTATATAATACCACCGACTATCAGTTTATATATTTTTAAACTGGATCAAAAAGTAATTGCACTGCGCTATTTAAGGATATTTTGAAAACTACTATTGTGCCACGCTAGTTTTGTCAGCTAGACTGTTTTTTTCTCATCCCATATTGCAAAAATTCTTCATGTATATATAAGGGAGATGGTACCAATCCCCTTTGACCATAGCATCAGATCTTGTATATAATTTACCTGTTGTCACGTTCGTAAGAAATACATCTAAAACTCTTGTATCGTCCTCAATAGCATCAGATTCATTTAACTGATTCACTCTATGCACAGTGGTAAATTCTAGAAGCATATTTGCCTTTTGCTTCATATTAGAATGGTATGTATTGTTACTGCCGTCTTTCAAGTCGATACTAGGCACATTAAGGTCTCCCAAAAAGTATGCATAAATCATTTTTTCATAAACCAGCAACAATAAAAGTTAAATAAATTAGGTTCAACATCTTGTGATAAGTGATGGCTGAATTCCCTTACTACTAAAGTTTCCCACAATAATGCAGTGTATATATATTAGCATAATGTGTTAAAGTTTGTTCAAAATAAATTCATTATTTATTAATGTACAACCATCACCACCTCTAGATTGTTCTTGCAGCGGCCTATACCTATTCAATCTAATTACATTATACATTTTTTTTAAATTGAGTAAAATACTGCCTTTATTCTATACACCAGGATTCGGTAATTGATATAATATCGTAAGTGTTGAATTCGCTTGATCGATAAAGTTATTTGACGTCAAGTTTAGTTACTCTGACATCCTGATAAAAATGCTGACGTTGGACTTACTCATCTTTCCTTGTTCTGTTTTTGTTAACTCTTGTATTATCCTTATCCAAAGTTATTTTAGTTCTTGTACAGTTAACTAAATTTTGTTAAATCTAAATCTTATTAAAAAAAATGTATGGAATTCTTTGTGTTTACCACCTTATTTATCTGGAATTTCCCTAAGAATTGTGTGAACAATACACCTTCAGACCAGAAAGTGTGTGTGTGTGTGTGTGCGTGTGTATGTAAAAACTGCATAACCCGGGTACCTGTTTTTTAACTGTTCACACTTCAAGAGTTTAATATCAACGTTTTCAAACTTATACTCCAGAATATCATTAAAAAGCATGATTAAATCAAATCTAGTTATAAACAACGCCTTAGATTTAATTTTATAAATGTTGACTTTTAACTAATTGGTTATTTTAGTGAATTTAAGCTGCGGCATTTTCGGTTTATTTCATAATTAATCCCATTGAGTTTGTTTATAAGCCTTCTTCCTGTATACGGTAGAATCACTAGACCAGTCTTGATTTTCCTCTTCATTAAAACGGGATACGGTAGATACTCTTGTATCCTTTTTTTGGTTCGTTGCCTTATAAAATTCTTCCAGCGCCTTTTTCTCAAATGTTGATTTATTTAGATTGTCTTTCATTTGAAGCTGACTCGACTTCTCGTATCGCTTGAGGCTGGTTCAATCCATTTTGCAACTTTGTAGGACTTTCCGCTTGCGTTCCTCGTTTACCTATCTACCTGATGACGTACACCGTTCTCGTCAGAACTAATTTCACTCATTTAACTGATTTTTTTCACTTGTAGCATTAAATAACAGACTCGTAAACGCACCTTGCCCATACTAGCATCATTTTTGTCCACGCAATGAGACTACTTACTGCCTCCTATATCCTTGTATCAGACTACTTACAGCTACACTTTTCCACATCCTGGTATATGATTTAGAATTAATAAATGAATGTAAATGAGTCGGCAGCATGCTATTTTCCCTGTTTCAATGCTACAAATTCTGCATTCAGGGAATCCATTTGGTCCTCCATGACATGCAGTGACTGAACAACTTCACACAAGTTAGAATTATTCTGCGTGTTTTTTTTTTTCACCTGTTTCATTTTTACGATTATGTAGGCAATCTAAGAGAGATTCGATATTACTATTACAGTCCACATATTCATTTAGGAGTGCACTGTTATTAATTACATTCACTACTGTTCTAGTTTTGTTAGGGGTGAACTTCGCATCACCCATTTGTTCCGAAAGCAGGTTTCACATTTAAATGTAGAAACAACATATTCATATATTGTTCATACTGCCTTTTTCCTACTTTTAGACAGTCCTTTAATAGGAACCTTTTATTGCATGGAAAACAAAAGCAAAATCAGTTGCTTCCCATAAATTGGATCGCAGTACACACCACACACGTCCTTGACTTTAATAATAATAATAATAATAATAATAATAATAATAATGTGTTTCAAGTCGTTGGGGCCATTACGAGTGGCAGCGAAAGGAGGGATAGCGGAGCCTCGCCCCGAGCCTCCCGTGCCAAAGAGCCTCTACCAGTCGCCGGCACAAGTGAATACTCGCTTGTTAACATTAATGGAGCATAGCGATGGGAGTTAGTAACGTAATAACTATACCGTTTCAGACCTTTTACTTGTACGTTTCACTGTATAGGCTAATAAGCATGACTCTCAGTGAAACCTGTACCCCTAGTGAGGGTGTCAACCACAAATACTCGAGTGCAGCTCCAAACCTTATTTCTCACGATCACAAATTGATAGAAACACTGCAAACTCCACTTACACACACCCTTCCAAATTTAACTTTACAACCCTGAAACTGAACATTCTGTTGACTGTACAATCTGAATAACCTTTCTTATGTATAGGTTAGGGTGATTGAGCGAGAATATATCAACAGAATGTGCAGCCTTGGCAAGTGAACGCGTGTGGGGCCCCAGTTTTCCCGAGTGGTTCGTAATACGAGAATAGGATATTCTACCAAACAGAGCAGTGTGCGCTCAAGATTGTGTTCGCGAACGGACCTCAGTTAAGTTCATTGCCCCAGGCAGCAGATTGCCTTATGCCATTACTGGTAGAGCTTTGACTTAACATTCCGAAAATTGTGGGCCCTCACAAACGGCCACTCTTTACGATTGACGTCAATTATTCCGCTAGACTCCCCTTAGGGAATGCTCCCTGAATTCTCAGAAAGATAACAAATTTAAATATTTTGTCAAAATCCATTGAAACCTTGCAAAACTCCACTGACACCCACACAATTTTGACTTTACATCTCCTAAATTGAAAATCCTAGCGGATTTTCTGATTGAGGGTTTTATCCATTTCCTTTGGTCATAGCACGCAAATAGTACTATGCATATTCCTAGGGTCAATTTCGTGCCATATTCTTCACTTTGTTGTTGTTGTTAACATGCTGTAAAATATAGCATCCAAGTTGTATTTAGAATTTGAATTTATACTAATTGATGACTTTTAGACATCTTTG
Organism: Lepisma saccharinum; assembly: GCA_022664845.1. Classification (NCBI taxonomy): domain Eukaryota; kingdom Metazoa; phylum Arthropoda; class Insecta; order Zygentoma; family Lepismatidae; genus Lepisma; species Lepisma saccharinum. The sequence continues at coordinate 67,728 of JAGDQP010003693.1, forward strand.
GCTCAAGCAGAGATATGGAAGAGCGAGAATGAGGAAACTAATGGCATGCTATATTTAAAGATATTATCCCGCCATTCTCCTGGTGAAAATTAGGGAAACCCTGGTAAATCACTCAGGTAAGTTGAACACGCGGTTCGGAACTATGCACGTGCATATTCATTGCCGATCCTTACCTACCCATTGCAACGTTACCACCTGGACTACGAGAGCGGGTAACTGTATTGAGATTTTATTAAACAAAAAAAAATATGTTCAACAACGATATATATAAATATGCAAGTAACAAACACACAAGGCAAATTTAATGCGAGTGTTACTTTCGACTTTCGAGTAGGCTGTAGTCTAAAATAATTAAATTTAAAAAAAAAAACATCATCATCATTAAATTCCCTATCTCAGAGTTCTGAAGTACATTCATCTCTTTTCAATTGTAAAAAATCAATTTGGAATGCAAATGTCCAGAGGGATTCAGCCAGGATTTTCAGTTTCGTGTGGTGCAAAGTTAAGTACGGGTTCCTCCGTTTTTGACCGTAAAAATTTATAGTTGGGTGCTCTCGAGGAAGCCGCAGTAGCCCAGTAATAGAGTGCTGGCGTAGCATTAGAAAGGTCGTAGCTTCGATCCCAACGGCCGACCATCCTGACTGATGTATTTCAGGCCTTTTCCTGAGTCACGCCAGGCAAATGCCGGTATGGTACTTTCAACATAGACCTTTCCGAATTTTCTCCCCTCTCCTATCACGATCTGAGTCTTATATACATGAAGGCTATATATAAATTATAAATCAAATTCGAGGATTTGCGCAGATGAGAACCTCCCAAAGGTGTCTGGCGGAATCACTGATCTTAAAGTAGACATTTTTAAGTATACAATGGCATTAAAATCTTGGTTTCCCCCCAAGAACGTGAAGTTTGCAGATTATGCTTCCAACCCCTATTGTAGGTGTACTGGCAACAATTAAATTAGTTTTAGGTAAAGGATCTAGGGTAACAAGATCCTTCTGAAGTATTAAAAATAAATGTTTCTGTGTTGTTTTTGCCACTAACAGTTTTACTATCTCAAAGTAGACACTTTAATGTATACAATGACATCAAAATCTCAATTTTCCAAAAAAGAAAAAGAAGAAGAAAGTGCAGATTACATCCTTTGCTTTTAACCCCCACATATGTTCAAATATAAATTTATATAATCTGGACACCTGAATACAATGGTAAAATTGTATGTACATACCACAGTCTTTGCGTGGCTTTTAAGTGCCAGTTCATCAAAAACTTACGTATTCTCATTCTCGTCAGGAACAGAGGACAGTTTTGACAAGTAAGTTCTACTTTAAAATTACCATTTGGGTCACCCTTATCGAAGGTATAAGTACAGTAAGGTCGACATATTTTAGATAATTTCTTAAAATATTTATACATCTGCTCTTGTTGCTGGCATCTGCCGAAAAGAGTCCTTCATACAGTTTTCGTGAAAATATTCACAACTTCCTTTATACATATATTAAATAACTTATTTATACAAAGTCCTGTCTCACTTTCCGACCTAACATACCGTAAACAATATTTCCCAGAAAAAAACGTATAAGTACATCGCTTTCAAGCTAACTAAGATATCCTTGCACTTCATTATGCTAGGTACGTACTGTCGTAAATTATTACGTGATACCAAAATATAAAAATATTAATTTCTGAATTCCTTTTATAAGAATATGTTATCTGCAATTGTCATAATGTTTGCATTTTTGAACACAATATACATATAAAAACAATAGCGCTATTACTATGTAGTTCACATCCATTGTGAAAAGTTATAATTGTATCAAAACCATATTGCAATATTCTTGGCGACATTGAAAAAGCTATGAAAAATTAAAAGTGGAAGTGAGATAACTTACCTTTCTTCTGGCCATTTTCCAGTTACAATATATGGAAACTGCTAAACTAACTAGAAATATCAACGTTAATGGAGCCACTATTTTTATGGTGATCGTTGATGAACTTGTGTCCTTTTCATTGTCTTTAAAAACAAAAATGAATTAATAATAATTGATAAACATAGTAAATAAAATCACAACCTATCTAATCAACATAGTAGTACATTGCAAATAAATTTATTTAATTATCAATTAAATTGTCATGTGTATGACTAAAGCGTGACATCATGCAAAGTATGGATGGAAGGTATTAGCTAATGAAGAGGCACGTTCGGCTGATTGGTCGAAATAACGCAATGTAATACAGCATCCGCAGAAGGGTGACATGGAAAAGAGAAAACAAACACGCATGTGTACGAGACATCATGTGTCAACCGATGTAAGGCAAAAGGTACCAAGTTTTCCATACGATGTCACAAGCTTAAATAGTTCAATCTGTCTATTCTACACAAGAAAATGCGTTAACGGGCATGACGAATTCTAGCTGCGTCGTAAACGTCCAGGAGTAGCTTTGTAGCTGGAGTTTTGGCCATTGCCGTCCGCAGCATTGGGGTAATGTAGTGAGTGTATGTAGTAATGTGTAACTCAGTATGTTGTTGGAAGAAACACTTGGCAATATCATACAAAAAAGTTAGGGGTGTTGGAATGCATTAAGGATCACAATGCCTCAGACTGACCGAGAGGTTAGTTTGCGTGCTTCGTGTCCCATTTACGAGTTTAACTTCTGTCCGAGTCTCCTGAGCAGTCGTTCGGAAGTAACTTGACCACATAATGTAGGTCTCGTCCTCGCATGCGCACCAGCTTGTTTATAACTCGTATAATAATTCAATCAAGCACGAGACTCCAGGAAAGAATAGTATTTGGTCTGCTTTGCTTTGGAGCGGATTTCAGGACCTACACAGAAATTCTAGTACATAAACTACGATACATGTATCAATCTAATGTATAATCAGGGGAGAAGAGGGGAGAGGAGGGTAGCGGCCACAGTCTTTAATTACAGGCTAGGTGACGAGACGATGTTTTGTCATTGACACTCCATCACATACAAATAACGTCCTAATGACAAATTCTGTATTTTAAACTATAATCTGATCCTCTCCATTCCCACTCGTGCAATGGACTGAGTCGCAATCGCAATCAAACCCGACCTCTTCACCAGAATACTACTGGTATGTGACACAGGCTAAAGAGCGTTAATACTCATACACTGGAGAATACACAGTACAGCGGTCGTACAAACTAGCACGCTAAACATCCAATGTCCCATAGTCGAGTTCCAAATCAGAGTTGCTAGAATGTACAAATAACTTTTTTCGAGTATTTTACTATAGGTACATTTTGCGTTGCAATAAGTACATGTTCGTATGTTCCGACTCAGCTCGGGTTCATTATTCTCTTGCACGCATTTCGTTTGCTTGTGTAGAATAGACAGATTGAACTATTAAAGCTTGTGACATCGTATGAAAAACTTGGTACGTTTTGCCTTGCATCGGTTGACACTTGATGTCTCGTGCACACGCGTGTTTGTTTCCTCTCTTCCATGTCACCCTTCTGTGGATGCTGTATTACAATGCGTTGTTTCTACTAACCAGCCGAACAATGAATCTTCATTAGCTACGTCCATCCATTGCATGCTGTCACGCCTTAATCATACACCTGAAACTTTTCCAGGCGGGCTTGAATGCAAGCATCTGTGACATCACGGACACCTGACCAACGAGGGCGTCTTTTTTACTACACTGCAGCTGTTGAGATGCGTACTCACCACCATCCCACTGGATACTCCTAGTCTATCTCATTGCTAACAAATAAGCCAAACTCACGTTGAGTGTCTTACCACCCTGTATATATTGATAAACGTGTTCTTGAATAGAAATTGCATAAATGATGTAAACATTGGTTTAAACTATTGTTATCATAAAGACAGCGTACAGTTCGAGAAATGCCGTTTATACGGCCATATTAGTTAATTTCTACTTAATTAATTAAATAATAATTATTTCTATATATCGAGCTCTGAAAAATCTGTTAACATGTACTAAATAAACTGCAAACGGAAAAGGATCATTGTAAGATCCTCAGGCACAAAAGAGTGGAGGTAGAAATATAGCGGTATCACATACCGGACCTCCGGGTGCATGTCCACACAATGCTTCTCGTCGGTTAACGGTTTCCAAACACGTAGATAAATTTGTAGCAATCGTTTATTTATAGTGCCTTTTATTCATTACTGGTATTGATATCGGGAGGCCACGGGTCCAATTATTGCTTGGGTCAATTGAACGGTGTAGCTTTGACACCATTTTTTTTTTCAAAACATGTATGAAAACTCCTATAGAAGTTTATCGTCTCATTAGGACGTTGACATCAATTCAATGGGTCATTATGAGTATTATTTTTCTAACCTATTTACCCTTTCAAATACTTAATGATAATATAAAGCAACGATCTCCGACAAAAGATGGCAACAACATCTCCGTATAAGTCTAATGCTTATTTATCGTTGAACGAAGTTTCATTGCTAATCATACAAACTCAAGCCTAGGGAGTTCTAACATTTAGAGATAAAAATCCATAACCAATTCAAGACTACGATCAATGCAGATTTATTATTTTCGTTTTCTTCATTGTTGAAATCACTTGATTGTTGTTGTGAATTTGAAAACATTTAACAGTGTGGTCTTTAAACAATGAATCAATCAGAAAACTGAAAATCGGTATTTTTTCTCAAAGCTGGAATTCTCTAGGCTTCAAAGCCCTGCAAACCCAGGTCTAAAGACGGCCCGGCCCGAATCTCGAGCCGGGCACAAACGGGCCGGGCTGTAAACGGGCCGGGCAGAGGGTAAACGGGCCGGGCAAGGCACAAATAGGCAGGGCTTAACCGGCTTGAGAACAACCAAGTCTGATAAATCAATTTAATGCTTCAATATTCAATGGAAAATGACACATGTGTCTTTATAACATTGCAGTTTCTATTTTTCCTTCTCGAATGGGAAAATCGTGTGAAAGGTTACCCAAGGGTTTCTTTCTACGAACTTCATTCTGTCTATTTGTTACCATTGGTTGTTCTGTCCATATATCATGTGGTAGTACTAGTAGTAGTATTAGCACTAGTAGTAGTAGTAATAATAATAATATTAGTTTTAGCAGTACTATTATTAGTAGTAGTCATAATAGTAGTAGTAGCAGCAGTAGTATTAGTAGTAGTAGTATTAGTAGTAATATTAGCAGCAGTAGTAGAAGCAACTTCCAATACAAAATAAACTATTGATAACGTATCAGGTGATATAGATTCCGGATACGGCTAAATTGGCCAAGTTAGCAAATTTCGATTACCACATTGAAATTCACAAGGAAAGACAATGTAGTCAGCATCGTAGTGTTCAGACAATGCAGTCAGCATCGCAAGCGAAGCTTAAAATTCGAATCAAATAATCCTCAATGTGTCACGTGATATAGTTTCGGGCAGTCATATTAGCACATAGTTTCATTTATGAACATAATTTATGAGCTTAATGCATAATGTATCTAATTCCTATATAATCCCATGTTAAAAATTAACGCATTTTATAATTTTTTTTTCTTATATAGAGATTATATATACATCAAAGGACTTCAGATTCATGTTTGCCATATCGAGATTGGGAAAAAGCTGGTTGAAGATGGACGATTAAACGAACTGGAAGCTCTCCAGGACACCATTTTTAATTTGTTCAGACAAATAAAAGAATCTGCTAGAAAAGTGGAACAAACGGCATTTCGCTCAGAATTACACACCAAGAAAAATAAATATCTCGGATTTTCCATAATACATGTCATCACTTAGTTGAGGCGGCCAATTTGTGAATAATTTACATTTTAATATCTCGCGTTTCTAACACAGACCACAATGGCTCAATGATATTCAGATCTGGTGATTGTGGGACCCAGGGGAGGTGTGATAGCTCGTGGTCATGCTCCTCAAACCATTATTGCACCGTTTTTGCAGCGTGACAGGGTGTCAAATCATCTTGGTAGAAGCCATCACCATCCGGGAACAATGTGTGGGCCATGGGTAGAACCGGGTCCCCCTAAATGGCCTCATACGCCTTAGCATTCATCATTCCATGCAGGGCTATGATGGGACCTGCAGAAAACCACGATATCACTGACCATACTGCAACAGAACCACCCCCATGCTTTACAGTTGGGCACAGACGGTCTGGATCATAGGCCTGCGACGGTGTTCTCCATACGTAAACACGACCGGTTGTTGGAAACAAGGTGTAGGTCGATTTATCGGAATACATTACGTGTTTCCACTGATCAAGCGTCCACTCCTTGTGGTCCTTTCACCACTGGATACGCGGCTTCGCATTTACTGTTATGACCAGATATTTGGGGATCGCGGCCCTGCTATGAATTTTCATTTTATGAAGTTCCTGTCGCATTGTTTTTGATGAAACCGGGTTCTGTAGGCCGGAATTGAGTTCATACGTAATTTTCTTTGCAGTGGTCTGCTTTTTAGCTGCTACAATCCGTTTTAATGCCCTCCTGTCCCTATCGGACAGGACTGTCTTTCGACCACTGTTGTGCTTTGCAGACGTTGTTTGCCAATGCATTGTGTATGACCTCGTGACATTGGAGACAGTGTATGTCGTTTTACTGGTCACCCCCACAATCTTCGCCACTGTTGTCACTGAAGCTCCAACCTGACGGGCACCAACGATCATGCCTCTTTGGAAGTCTGTCAGGTCGCCCATTTTACCGCACCACTTGCACACCACGATCACAGGTGAACTGTTTACTGCTGACGAAAGAGGAAGGTCCACATGACACATTGAAAACAAAACACGATCGGCAACCGCAACATGTGGTGTACAGTGGCGGGCCACACTTACGTGTCCTGTATGACGTGTTTTTTTTAGTTTTTTCTCCAACCCCTGTATATATTACACACTAGAGGCCATAATTTTAAAGATAATTGAACCAAAGTTTTATATGTTGTTTCTAGGCTTAATGGCTCGGTTAAGTTCGTTAATGAACAAAATCGGTCTCTATCTTGGATCCGAAATGGCCGCCGAACCCATTGTTGTATAGCATACACAGCCTAAACCGCTGGGGCAATTGAAATAAAATTTGGCATAAAGTTACAACATCACTGTTTGATTACGAAAATGTCACACAGCTAATCCAAAGACGCCATGTTGGATCCAAAATGGCGGAAGCAAGAAATCTATTTTCCATATCGTTTGAGCTACAGATACGAAATTTGGCATGAAGGAGTACTGTCACTAGTAGTTCAATAAAATATTACGAAATGTTGAAAATGTATCCGTCTTGAATCGAAAATGGTCGCCGAACCCATTGTTGTATAGAATACACGGCCTAAACAGCTACAGCTAGGAATATCAAATTTGGTAACAAGGTACATTATCACTTGTATGTTACTAAAATATTACATATTGTATCGTAAGACGCAACTTTTGGTGCGACCATTTTGGATCCAAGATGGTGACTTTTCCCAAATGTTTTAAAATTTGCCTAAACTACTCGTTCATAATGCACATTTTACCAAATTTCATATCTCTAGCTCAAACGATGCGGAAAATGAATGTTTAGGTCCGCCATATTAGATCCAACATGGCTCATATGGCAAAATTGCCATGGCAACATGGCTCATATAATATTTACGAATATATGGCAAAATCATGCAATAAAACTAATACACATTTACACAAATCTATTCAAATCCACAATACCCAATAGCAGAGAACACATTGATATTACCCATATTTCAAAAAATAGTCTCTACTCATCTGAATAAACAGACGGTGTTTAAACTATATTGTATGTTACTCACATTTGATAGAGCAAGCAAAATTTCGTAAGATAAGTATTGAGGTTTGATGCTCATAGTTCTTAACGAATCTTCTGGATGGTCTACCTTCCATAACCAATATGTTTTCTATCGAAATTATCTCAAAACGTCAAGGTTCAAACAAAGTCAAATTCAAGAATAACTAAGACTTCTAACACATACGTAAGACGGAAGTCTCAAACTTAAGTCTTAAATCGAACTGGAGTCTTAGATTAGAACCACAGGCTGAAGTCACTGACTGGAATCACAGACTGAAGTCACAGAATGGACTGGAGAAAGGAGACTGAGTCAAGAGGTAAAGAAGGATGGGATTTTATTCTACTGTAAATTTTGGGATGTCACGCACTGTTCTCACCGTATACACGTTACGTTATTTTTGCAAATTGGAAAAGAAATTAAGAGGATGTTTGCATGAGAAAAGATGAAGTGAATTTGAAGCAAACATGCAGTTTTCTTTTTTAAATGTCACGTTTCCGTTATTTGGACTTAGCAATTTTGATTTTAATCTTAAACATTCTTGCAATCATGTTTCTCAAATACTTATTTTTGCGTTTGCCATTGTTTGATGATTTCTTGTTATATAATATTCGGGAACATCTGTCATAAATTTGAAGGTGCCTTGTGATTTGATTCTTAGCTGTGTAGATACAAAGAATTATTTTATTATTTGCTTTAATGGGTGATCGTGACAAATTGTAAAACAGGATCTTGTCTTTCACATTTATTAATTTTCTGCTTTGGAAAAACAACAAAATAACCTTGTTAATATAACATAACGTACAATTGATTGCTATTTGATGATTCATATTCCTATGTTATGTCCTTGCTATGAGCTTCCTATGTTATGTCCCGTAAAACATAATATACAATGATACCTTTATGATACAAAAATTTTACTCAATAAAGTTGTTGAAGAAAGAATTAAGCTTAAATATTTTAAAATTATTTTGGAGCATTCCAATAATAGCATTACAGTAGGTTGTATGGAATAACAAAAATCTCTTAATTTTGAACATGTTTAGGTCAATTCCAATTTAATATGGGTTCTTACTTACTCGTTAAGGGACATTAATCTTGTATTTGTAGCTGTTTTCCGCCCCCTAAACGTGCCTAAACGTAAAGGGATGCTTGACAATTTAGCCCCTCTTAGATTCCCCACTGCCCTTAGGCGAAATAGCATATTGCTCAGTGTTTTATAATATTGTGGGAGTAACGAGATTCTGCGGTAGTTACAACATTCCGATTTATAGCCTTGTTTAGAAATTGGAACTATAATTATTGAGCTTTTCCATTTCCTTACAAGTTCTTCATGTTTCCATATACTATTTATAAATTGATGCAGCTTCTTGATTAGTGCCGTTTCTCCCGCTTTAATGAATTCATCTGGTTTATTTTCTATTCTCTTTAATTTGATTTTTTTAAATTTATTTATCAACATTTCGAAATCGATCTCGCTTAATTCGGATATCCATAGCTCCTCAGTCAGGATTTTAAATTCATATTTTTGTTCTCCATTGTGTATATTAAGAAGTTTGTCGAAATAACTTTCCCACACATCGATAATATTAGTCGGATCAGCCTGAAGATTTCCACTTTGAATTCTAATCATCCCTTGCTGTTACCGCCCATAGCCTTCATTTTATCTTATCTAATCATCCCTAACATCGGATGATAACATTTCTTCTAGTATAATATTTGTCTTCCCGCTTTGCTTTAATTACTGAATCTTCTGCGGAAGATATTATTGATTTTTTTCTGAACCCGCGTGTGGTGTTGCCTTTCGCTTTATGGCTGAGTTTGGCATTTGCTTCACTTTTGTTACTTAGCTTTCGTTGTCTTGCTTGTGTTCATTGCTCATGAAGTTTAAAGCAATCTGCATCACACTAAGGTTTGCTTTTGTACTCTTTCTTCTCACCTGCATCTTCATTCGTTGCTCACTTTACTGTATCAATAATCGCCTCCCATATCTTACATGAATTTCACTATTTATGTCGTCTTTATTACTCATGGAGACCATTTGAGATTTCGAAACCATTTGAGATTTTGAATTTTTAATCTGCTTTCACGCTTGGATTATCTAATTGTTTAACTTCGAATTTAAGTTGATTTGATCCTTTGCTTTCTCTGTTCGCGATGCGTAACTTTTAATTAACTTTTTTGATCACTAACTGATGATAGGTTTCACCTGCCGTTCCTCAGTACGAAATAATGGCAATTGTGTTGAACTGTCTTCGTCTGTCTACTAATAAGTGATCGATGTGGTTGAAAGTTTCGCCATCATAGATAACTGTGTGCATTTGTGTATATCTTTGTGCTGAATGTATGTTCCCTTTACCAGTAGGTTTTCCAAGATCGCGGAAGTTATTAGTATTTCTCCATTGGTGTTGGTGGTTTTGTTAAGGTTGTGTTTGCCTAGAGTACGTGTGTATTTTCCCTCCCTCCTCACCTTAGTGTTGAACTCACCAAACATAATTTTCGTTATTAGTAGCCTGCTAGCTTGTAGCATAGACATTTATTAAAACCGTATTGTAATATCGATTACTTATCGTAACGTGTTGCTATATCAAGTACCTATCGTAATGTACAATAGTGTTTCGTTCACGAATTCTATATTGTAAAACAAACTTTAATGTCTAAATTAAAATACAAAAAGAATGCATAATTTAAAAAGCAATTAAATTGCAACAAGTCATAAATGCAATTTAAAAGGAAACTATAAACAGCGTATTTTTTAAATCTCAAAAATGTTAAATAAAAATGCAAACAATGAACAATCCAAAAATAGAGCACACTTAAATGTAGCTTCTAATTTAGGTAAAGCGCAAAACAAGTATTATTGTAAAATGCTTAAACTCGTAGATACAGCATCAACGAACGGCAATAAGTGATGTCACAATAATTTTACTAAATCAGATATTAACAAAGGTGACATGCAATAACGAAGTTCTAAATTAGTCAAGTGGCGGTTTAAAAGCTTATAAGCTAGTCAGTAAAGGTTCAGCGCTCGCAGATCAACACTTCTTACCAAATAAACAACATCAAAAAAATGTTCCGCTCTAAAACAAATAAGCTGCTTCCTTCACTTCTTGCCCTTGCTTTGCTTCTGAAATTATCCATGAGTATTCGACTTCTCTTAATTTGCAATTAATAATGTTACCATAAATTAAAATTCTTAAACCAGTTTAATACTTACACAAACATCAACTACTTTGTTAATAATTAAGTGTAACTTAATATCTCAAATTCTTAATCATCAACCCAATCTACCATCTTGAATACTTAAGGTTAACATCAAGTGTTACGCACCAGCCTTGATAATGAGCTTCTCATGTGAATTCTTGAAAAACCAAAACTCACTTGAGCGTGGTTTTCTTAAAACTTCACCAACATTTCGACCATGCCTAAAGAATAACTAAAACGTAGTTAAAATTGTAGTCAGTCTTTCTCTTTCGAGCTACACCAACATCAACTTGCTTTTGCCAAACTATTAGCCATCTAAAATATAGTTTTCTTAATTAGTAATAATGTTTCGAAATAATGATACTGTGTTCCTCAGTACTAGAAAGTGTATTTTCCCTGTCGAATGTTATCCTGACCCTTCCGCCGTAATTCATGTTTCTAAAATGTACATATCGTACTTTTCTTTTTCGCGTACCGCCAACTGAAGAGCGCCTGTTTAGTATCAAGTTCGTAAGTTCCACGTTCCTATTATAAAGTTTTTGTTAATCCTGTTTTTGAAGCACAATTAACAGCCTCACTCGGAGATCCGAATGAGGGACTAGTTTACCTCTAGAATGTTTAATCCCAGCAGAATCCATGAGCCATCTGTTATTATTCATTGTCATGATTCAGCGGTGTAGAATTGTCAGCCCTACGACCTCGAACTAAAGGGAGACATCCAAACTGTCGTCTAATGTTTATCTCCGAGACTTGCCGATGACATTTATCTTCAGCCTTAGATTGTAAAGAAAAGCTGCTTCCTTTCACCTTGATATTTTTGTTCGGTATTATATTCCTCTAGTCTTCATAGATCCATCTACTAACTGCAAGGCAGGAGTACAGGTTTAGGTCCACTCCGAAACATTTCCGGTATACATCATATTTGGTCGGCATGCCCCTACCCGCCACCTGGGAAGGTTCCTGCCCTGAACTTACAGTTTAGGATAATAAAAAAAATAGGATAATATAAAAATGAAATATTTCAAATTCAATAATTTATATCGAATTCATTATTTTTGAATGGAAGGAGAAATAAGATTTCTAGAATTGGAAAACTTTGTGTGGGTATACTGTTCTATGAGGAACCTTCATTAATAGACAAGAAGTTTCGCTACCTATAGCTGTTGCGTGTCAGATATGTGTATCCAAAACATTATATTTTGATAGTATAATCCATTTGACACAAACATTTATATGCTCGGGTGTACAATGCAAATTTTGAGCTTATAAAACGAACTCCTGTCTTATTATAAGAATGGACAAAGAACTTTCTTTTCCTGTGTTCTTGAAATTTTTAGATTTCTCTCCAGATTGTCTGGCTTTTGTTTCCGTTCTGACCTATCGTGCTAAGTCCTATGACGATGAACACTTTTATCTTCATTGAGTTTCATTAAAAATATATAATGAAATAACACAAGGATACATGCGACCCATCCATCCTTTACAAATATTATTTTAATTCTTCTTTCTGAGTATTTTATTCTTTCTTGTTCCGCATTCTTAAGAAAACAGTTATGCCAAGTAACACAGATCATATTCAGTTATTTTTATCATTTAAAATCGCGGTATCAAAACAATAAATATCTTCTGTTTCTTTATTTTATTCCTTTCAATCTGGACTTCGGAGATTTTACACCGTTCCTCATTCTTTTAACGCTTTGTATGCAGGCTTCCATTGAAAAGAAACTTTACATTCGTTACCACATCTGGAAACTCTTGTGACTCAAACATTGTCAATTTTCAAAACAAATCTTCGTCTCTATCCTTTTTTCATTTCCCCTAATCCCATTTGTTTTATTTTCTGTGTTGATCTTTTACATTTTGATATGACACTCCTTTTTTACTCTTTATTTGGAAGGAGAACTTCAACAGTGTCATAGAGAAATCTACCATGATTTTTTTCATAGGGAGATGATAACAAATAACATTCAACATATAATTGTAGAATGTCTATCCAAACTTCACAGAGTTAGAAAATAAAAATATCAAAACAATGTGAATATAATAACAAGATAATAATATACTAGCATAATAGTGTACCGCTGCTGGAACTCCAGCAGTATAGAGTGCCTCGCATGGAACTCCAGCAAGAACCGAGATTAGTGTAGTCAACATAGTGGAAACAAACCAAAATCAGACAAACCGACCGAAGGTTGCGGAAACCGCAACTACCAAACCTGCGAGTAAATGTGCGCTGTATCAGTATGGATAATTATCTAGAGGAAGAAGAGAAGAAGGAAATATTCATGCAGAACAGTGCATGCATCCAGGACTGACCAGCTTCTCTACACCTCCCTAAGGATAGAAGACAGCTTGAGGAACAGCTTAGTAGAAGAAGAAGACCGGATGGCTACACCTGTGATGGGACAACAACAACAACAAAGCAGAAAGAAGACACCAATCAACGAAAGCAGCAATTAATCTTATTAGTCTCGTTACAGGGTGTCGCTGATAAGAAGAAGAAGCCATTCTCAAGCCTATGTGTTGTGTCGTCCTGTATTGTCCTATGTGTATTGTATGTTTTTGTAGATAAAAAAAATAAAGCAAATTATAGGTAGGGACCAATCCCAAGCAAATGTTCCAACAATCCAGGAACAGAGACCAGGAGAACATTCTGGACGCTTGGTCAAAAGTTCGTCCCGCAACACCAGCTCTCGAACAGATGTTAATAGGAGATCCTTGGAATGCCGGAACGCCGGTAATCCAACAATCTCTAGGGACTAGACTGCCCCAAACTGAGAAGTACTAAGATGTACGTGTTGCAAGACCCAGAAAGTGCACGACTCAATCTGTGCAAATTACGCAAAGTGGCAGGGGTGGTAGGGCGAGCCCCCAAATAAATAAAAATAAATAATCGTTGAGTTTTTCATTATTTGAAAATTTCTTATATTTCATATTTGAATATAACCCTCGTACATTTCTGTAGGTAACTATTGCCAGCGCAGCTTGAAACTTTTATAAATGAAAGCTTATATATTCTTTAGTCCAATCCATCTCGAAATTTGAAAATTGAAGGTGGGTCAATTGGTGAAATGAGCCTTTGTTTCTCATTATTTGAAAATATTTTATATATCATATTTGAATACAACCCTCGTACATTCCTGTGGGTAATTATTGCCAGCGCAGCTTGAAACTTTTACAAATAAAGGCACATTGATTCTTGAATGAAATGCATTTCGAAATTTGAAAATTGAAGGTGAGTCAATTGTTGAGATTGGCCGAGGACTTGAGTATTGGCAGTGATATAGGCCAAATGTGTGTTAAAATCGCTCCCGAAAAAGTGCAAATTTTCGGGGGAGAAACGCAGAGAATACAAACTGTAAATAGCAAACTTTATTAAACTATACAAGAGGTACATTTTGTGAAGGTGGCATATGTGTCCGATTTTTAATTGAGGAGTTATTAGACTTTTAAAATTTCAATGTTATTCTTATGGGAATAATATAGACAATAACACGTTGAAAGTGGATGAAGCCTCATATACTGGGTGAATTAACCGATGATTTCCGGCAACCTTGAAGCAACTTCTGTTGCTAATTGAAAATAAAACTTAGTACTGAACTACCAAAATTCATCCTAACTTCTGAGTGCATATGCATGGTTGAAATGGAAGGCTAAAGTGGGTATATCTCCGGGACCATTGAGGATGGAGTGCTGATGTTTGGGGTGTTGATGACATCGCCCATGGGGGTCACTGACCCCTCTAGCCACCCCTTCCCCAAAATGCTTACTGACTAGAATCTGACAGTGAACATTTTGGGGATAGTCTACCTAGGTTACTGATCCCTCTACCCCACCCCATTTTTATTTTTTTTATTTTTTTATTTTCATTATTAT